>NQII01007834.1:52394-81326 GCA_002778355.1 Clitarchus hookeri | reverse complement strand
CCTGGTTCGTTATCGCAGCCAATGAGCTGCGGGATTGCTACTGGCTGATACTGATGTCAAGCATGCATAACGTAGAGCATTATCAAGGTGTAGGAATGAGTTACCCACAGGGAGGGCGTTGGAAGCGCTGAACACTGAACGTCGTTATGTAGCTACACTACATCACATGACACGTGAGCAAATCCTTTCCAAATATACACCTGCTTAAACATATTATTCGCAACTGATTGCACGCTCTCTTGAAACTCAGGAAAATTATTTTAGACGATAAAAAATGGTTGGTTTGTAGCAACTAATGATTTTTATAAAAAAAAATAACACAGTTGTAAGTAAACATGTCATAATTGTAAATTTACTATAATAGCAATTGTTCATGTCTATAGGGGTTGTAAAATTTTGCAAAAATATTTTAAGACAAGTTATATTTCAGAACACTGTAGGGCCGTTTACCTATCTTGATTGGCTGAATTACTTTTTGACACGTGTTAACTGTCTGCACACGAATCACGTAGGAGCCATGCCGATGTTGCTGAATTCTGAATGATCCGGTCAAACATGAAAACGCCTTCTCAAGCAGACAGCAACCAATTGCAATAGACAAACTGTTGAAGGGTGCTTATAGTATTGAAGTCTACCGTGTGCTCATATTTTCCGCGAAAAATCACTGGCTCTATGCACGCTGCTTCTGAAAGTTCTGGCACGAATATCGAACTTATGTAAACAGCTAATTATAACTTTCAAGAAAAGTTAGGGAAAAGATTCACAACAACGCAAGGCAAATATTACGACTGAGATGCACATTTATGTGGAAGATCACTTGTGAGTACATTGCAGGCGTGATTTAAAAGATCTGTTTCACTTGTCCTCCGAATTACCAAGGAAATTTTTGTGAATGTACAAATTTTATTACCTACCACTGCCATTAACGAGAAGGTTCGTTTTTGTGACTCGCAATATTTACAGTTGCCTAAGTGTTTGTTCCAAAAATTCCCAACCTTTGTGGCAAGTTCTTTCAGAAAAATAATTTTTGTAGACGTAAAAATACTAGTACCGTAGACATGCCTACCTGTGTCGTTGAAACGTACCTCCATTGTGTGTTCTGTCCGCAAGTTGACAGCTCGCAGTTTACCGCACTCGGGTAGCTTATATTTCAGTCTTGCCAGAGTAAGCCCTNTTCTGTCCGCAAGTTGACAGCTCGCAGTTTACCGCACTCGGGTAGCTTATATTTCAGTCTTGCCAGAGTAAGCCCTGCTCCTCAAGCTTGCAACAATGCTGAAAGAACAAAGAAACACGCTTATCCAATAATAAATGCACTCCCATTTAGAGGCACTATAACTAAAAAGGCCTACCAACCCTTTTATAAAAATTAAATAACATTGCAGGAACAAAGTAACTTAACACTGTAAAATCATTTCGCGAGCTAACTACAGCCAGGAACCTTTATTTATGCTAACATCGCGCTAGAGAATTGTTTGATGTAAGCGTTACAAATACTAGAATTTATGAACAAATTTCTTTTCAATATTTTTCATATTTTTTTTAAGGCAAAAACATCAGCCTTGCGTTAATTATAACAACATTAATTTTTAAACAATTTTTTAAATTTCAAATTTGTGTTTTTTTAATTGCACCAACGAATTTAAAGTATTAGGGGATTAGAAAAAGTATTGTTTAGAGTCTACATGGTAGAACATTTTTAAATAATTTCTATAGCATTCTTTAGATTAAACATAATTTTATGATATAGGCCTACATGGGATAAGGAACTGCAGTTGATCCAACATCTGTACAGTTTTTGCCCTTTCTATTTCCAGAAATAACAGAATCGAAAAAAACATAATCAACCGGCTGCCACGTATTCTGTTTCAAAGTGACGTAAAATGTCATAAAAAGTGGCAGAGTTTTTTAAAAAGAGGAGCTAAATAGTTTAGCAGTAGAAAGTACGGNGTGACGTAAAATGTCATAAAAAGTGGCAGAGTTTTTTAAAAAGAGGAGCTAAATAGTTTAGCAGTAGAAAGTACGGCCAATGTAAATACTAAGCTTAAGATAATAAGTACGTTAATAGGAACTAAAAATGTTTAGGCTGCCACCTAAAAGCATGCAATTTAGTGAAGCCCGTGTTGACAAAATCCAATGTTAATGACACACAATCGTTGTAAGAAATAAAAAATCAGTAGGTATAGTTGGTAAAAAAAANTTGACAAAATCCAATGTTAATGACACACAATCGTTGTAAGAAATAAAAAATCAGTAGGTATAGTTGGTAAAAAAAAATGCAAATAAATTGAATGTCTGGCTACTCTTGAAAGGTTTCTAGGGCATACGTTAGTGTTGCGTTTCCATTTGCTCCGTATTTTGACTCTCATTACATCTTTCTACTCCAGTAGCACACCCGCGACAAGAGAAGAGCCTTATCATGAGCAATGCAGTTCAGGATAAAAGTGGCTTCACACGTGGCAGCAACCAGTGCCAGAACAACTCACTGTGTAGTATGTATATGACTGTTAATTCTACCCACTATATGTTGAAGTCAATGGGAATTTAGTTCTGTCGTTAACAATTGGACCAGCCTTATGGTATAGAAATGCATCTTTGTAGTTGAGCCAATATGTGAACTCTATATAGGTACGTAAATAAATGTGGTTGTAGGAAACAAAGTTCTGTTAACATACTTACAGGAACAGAAATCATGTTTGGTTGAAGGTACCATCTAATATAAATTTTTTTACGCAGTGCTAAAACGTAGAAAGCAATATCAGAAATTACTTTAGTTCCTAGAGCACAAAATTCTGCTCCTGCTAAAAATGAACAACTTTAGTGATACGTGAATTGTCCCCGCAAAAATTACAAGTTAATTAAACTAACAGTTCGTCCTGATGCTGGTGTAGTAATTGGGTTTTTGCTACCTCGAAGTTCTATAATATAGAACCGTGATGCTGTCACTTGTCTGCCGACAGTTTTCGCTGTGCTCGGCAAGTGTTCCCTTGAGGCACAGCACGCATGAGCTGTGGACTACGATACATTCAGTCAGTTGTGCGCACTTCAGTTGGCACTACGATCGCGCCCGTGTTGCAGTGGAAGTGCATATGTCGATGAGGGTAGAGGGATCGGAGGCTAAAGGAGCAGCGGATGGCTTGCGAGCAGCTCGTGTGGTTACTACAAGTCTGCTAGTAACTGTGATTACAATACACAGCGAGCACCAAGCACGCCGTATCCAACACACGGAAATATTACCTGGAAAGGCTCACCACTTACGAAGAATATTTTTTGTGTTATAACCTTTCGTTAAGGCAATTTTCACATTTCTAACTTGAAGTTTACTGTGCGTTGTGTACTTCTGAAATGAAAAGTTAGGCCCTATAAATTCACCATATTTTATGATAAATACCTGTATGTAATTTTGTAGTGACTTCTAACCTGGTGGTTAGTGATTACAAAACTGACTTTTGTTTTTGTAATATCTGACAAAGAGTTTAGTGGTAAATTAAGAATAATTTCTCGTTAACAGCATATAAATGGTTTGATCAGAGAATTCCCCCTTCCCCTCCCATTACGTGATATAACGACTAAGTTTTTAGCAGTGTAAAAAGGTATACATTTATTGATATTATAAATTTGTTATACTGATCACGACACAACTGTAAGCAAAATATTTATGTGTTAGACCTGTGTCTGTATTGTACGAAAAGTGCCATAATGTTATTTCCAAAATGATTTTCTTAAAACCAATTAAAAAAAAGCATATATCTGAAAACTGAAAGAGGGGTGTTGCGATTGGTGGGCAGGAGACTGTGGTGTTCGGGGGACACCCCAGCCCCGGGGGTAGTCATCGCGATGGAGAACATGCCAACATCCTCCCCCCTACCTCCCCCCAATGACCTCTTGGGCAGCCTCTCTCCGAGGGCGAGGCAACAAGCCGGCCAGGGTGCGACAGGCTAGCCGCCTAGTCCAGCGTTCAAGTCTCCACGCCGCACCGCTGCGCTGTCCAATACTCCGCCCCAGTCTGCATGGCTTTACCACCAGAGGCTGTCTGCTACCTATCTCCACTCACGCTCCGGGGATAACCAACCAGAAACAACCACCATGTTCGGCTGCAAGTAACCGTGTCTATCTCTCGCAGCTCTCTTTGAAACTTGTGCCGCCCAAGTTTTTTGTTTTGTGTGCGTCGAAACAAGGAAATTGGTTTGAGAATTTTCTTCATACCTTGTCTGAAAGCATGTGCCAAATCACAAGAACTTAGTTCAGTGAATCCAGAAATTTCAGTTGATGTTGCAAGCTCTGAGAGTGTGTTTCAGTTGATGAATATGTGTTGTTTTAAAATTAGTTTTACGTTTGAATCATAAGTGAAATAAGCATTTGAAAGTCCCGTTAATGGAATNATATGTGTTGTTTTAAAATTAGTTTTACGTTTGAATCATAAGTGAAATAAGCATTTGAAAGTCCCGTTAATGGAATTTATTACATTTTGTTATTGAAAAGCGGCTGATAGGCGATGTAAGTGGTTATGTGTGTTGACCGAGCTTAGATTTTGCATGAAAAATAATCAACTTTACTCTCACTCTTAAATATTACCTCAATAANATGTGTGTTGACCGAGCTTAGATTTTGCATGAAAAATAATCAACTTTACTCTCACTCTTAAATATTACCTCAATAAGAAACCTCTCATAAATTGTGTTGCGCTTGTAATTTAATTATTTTGGATTGACTAAAAAATGAATTGCGTTTATAACTGAATAGCGATTCCCTTAAATTATATATATATATATATATATATATATCACATTAAAAATAAATAAATCAAGTTTTTAAGCATTACAAAGAATATATTTGTAGCAACTGTTGATTTTTATTAAAGAAAAGAAAACTTTGATAATATTCAGTTCACAGTGTTGTTGCTATTTTTTTTAAGTGAAAGATAATTTATGTTACTATATTCTTGGTGTTAACTTTCTAGCTTTCTGTCCAATCAGGAATATCTTAGTACAAATACGGTACTAGAAAAATTTATTTTTAGGGCTCTAACTTCTAGGTATGTTTTAAAGGATTAAAAAACTGTAATATACCGACATAACACAATAGGTGTGAGGGCTAGGCCTGGATAAAAAATTTTGTATAGGAACGAATGCAGTATAAATTTGACGGTAGAGTAATTCGCGTGAACGGGTTAAAAATATCCGATAAAATGTACACAAGCGCGTATTTATTTGCTGTATTATTTCTAAATTAATACTTTGGAAGTATCTGAAGCGCTAAACTACGAAATGCACAGTTGCAAGTCTTAACGCCGTAATAAGTGTGACGTGTGAATTTGTGCGCATTGAGTTTATTTTATTGAGTAAACCTGTGTTTTTATTTTACGCTCATAAGACTAATAAACAGAGTATTTGTAACGTAATTACCCTTGTAACAATATCATAGTCGCACTTAACGGACGCCCGAGTAAAGTGACCGATTTCACAACGATGTAAATGTTTTCATGCAATGGAAGACATTAGACTGACGGGAAAGGAGATACTAGGCAGTAAACCAATTTGATATGATTTCTAAACTGTTGCTTGGAAGCTGGTTGCCAAACGAAATGTCTCGTAACACTACAAGTGAAAGATTGTAAAATTAAAAATAATTGTTTCATGAAACAGACAAAATCGTTTATGTATTTCAATATACATAATTAACTTGCAGTCTACAGCATCTGCTCGTTAAAATTCAACTTGTGTTTTACACATTCCTCAATAGCGTGTAGTAAATGTGGTCTAATTGACTTCTAGTGCTATAGAATTAATTTTTTAAACTACTTTTCAAAGAATTTATTTGTAAAGTTACAAAAAAATCTGTTTTAAACGCAAGTGCGGCTTTCAAAAGTGCTCACATAGGTCCTTGTAGGCGCACGGGACCCAATGTGAGCTGAAAATAGAAGCTGCACTCCATTTATGATTATTTACAACTTTTCTAAAGCCCTGCTGAAGTTATACTTACAGGACTTCCACCCCTATTAGGCAAACGAAGTCTAGAAAATTGCACCAAATGGACAACGCACCGCACTCTGTTCAATAATATTGTTACATTGAACAAACAAATGAGATACTCTTACGTGTTAACTGGAATTACAGAAACGCTTGTGATAGATGCCGTATTTACGAAACAAGCAAACACGTCATACATGGGGTGATTTTTCAAGGGTTGGGTTCGAAAAGGGTGAAAATACCGCGAATAAACTATAGGCGGAAACTTTCAAAACTATTCATTCAGGCAGCAGGTGGTTATAGCTATATTTGTTCGCCAACTGAGGACACATAGGGTACATCTCCTACTGTAAATATTACTACCAAAGTGTGGATAACGACTGTGTGGCTAGGTCAATACTTTCTTAGTCATTTGACTCAGACTAACACCATTTTTTTTCGTATTTGTATTCATAATGCAGGGAGACATATAATTACAATCAAAAAGAATTTTTCATTTATGTTGTTAAATGGAATTGAGGATTACACATTTACTGATTACAACGAGACTAGACAGACACTTCGTTTCGAGGAGCTAGCGTGATGGAAGAAATCAGTAAAGAAAGTTAACTGTGTTCACGTGAGAAGTTGCTGACTTCACTGGTGCAAGTTACAAAGTAAAACACAATTTGCTGTATCTGTTTACCGCAAGACCATAAAACTTTGCAACTTTGTAATTAGCAATAACAGAATTAGGAAACGTGTGTCGAAGTGAGACTTCATTCAAACACGATTCATTGTAAGCACGGCCAAGTCAGAGACGGAATGAGCCACGACTGTGAAAGCCAGCGTTGCAGCCGAGTGGTCCGTTGCCGCAGGTTAACCAGCCGTTAAGTAGCCAAATGTTCGGTGACGTTAACATCACAGATGAAGTTCAAGGAGTTAACAGAGTAACGTGTTTCCAGTACTTCCTCCAAAAAAAAAATAATATTTACATAGTTGTACGAAATACCGTTTAACCTGTATACATTATTTTCAAGTACTCTTTCCAGGCATAACAATTTTTTGGATCGTATAGTTTTCGCATTATGACATGTCAAAATCACAATTTTAGCGTTTCTGGAACATACAAATAAAATAAACGAAAATATTGACAGGAAATTTAACAAGAAAGACTGAAATTTCATGTCTTAATTCTTCTTAAGATATACATAGGAAAAGTTATTTTTCAAAAACGTGGAAAATTACCCCATGTTTTTAAATTAAAGAAAAAAATAAGTTTTAATTTTAAAGATTTTTTGAAGTAACTCATGGTATCTTATTTCAATGTTAACTATCTTATTTCGCTAGGTGAGTTAGTTTTTGTTATGTGTATGTCCCAAAATCACAAAAATTGGGATTCTGACATGCCATTATGCGAAATAAAAATGCCGTATATTTTTTATGCATGGAGATAGTAATTGTAAGTAATGTTTACAAAATTAACAGATTTCGCACNATAAAAATGCCGTATATTTTTTATGCATGGAGATAGTAATTGTAAGTAATGTTTACAAAATTAACAGATTTCGCACAAACATAAAATAATAAATTTGTTGGTGATCAGCGCCGTTAACGGCCCGGATAATTTTAGTAATTTTTACCCGGACGCAGATTGCCTGCCTGATACACGGATGTATGGCTAGTTGCATCTTGTTAGCTTGCAGGCGCATTTGGCGGCACAATGCAAAGTAACTCCCTACTGTGCTGTATTCTTACACCCGGCCTCCGCCAATCAACGTAATTATCTGCGGTAAGCTGACCTCTTCAACCTCTCAGGCTTCTATACGGTGGAAATGACTATGAGAGTTGTTGTAACAAATCTGCTAATATTTCTTGACATGTGTTAGTAATGCACTGGAAACCACCTGCCACAGTGCCACGTGCGAATATTTCTGTTTTCTCAGCTCTTTTGTTTTAGACATGCATGTTGCGCCAAAATAATGTGAAGTTTCTAAGTAATGGCAGTCTTTTGTCGTGGCATCGGCCCGTGCGCTCGTTCCACTATTGCGCGCCTCAAGAAGAAGAATTCTTCCATGTACTTTCTTACATTATTGCCAGGATGTTCAATTCGAGTCGATAACGCATTCTGCTAGTTTCCCACTTTCATCCTCTAGTTATTCTCATTTTTTTTTAATTTACTGAAAAGTTTTGGGATATTTGAACGAACACAAAAACCTAATTTTAGTTATTATAATAATTTCTCTATACAGTAGGCCACGAGTTCTTCATGATAGGTTTTGTCTTTTCGCTTCACCAGTGTCATGATGCAATGTGTTGACAAAACTTTCTTACCTAAATAAACCTGCCAGCGCAGTTTACCGTCGTTTGGGTTGAATTGTACCTGGCGAGTTTTGTAAGTTCTCGGCTCGGTACTATTTGAGTACCTCACAAATCACAGAACAGAAGCTTTTCCAACTAAATACTTGCAGGCCTAGTTGTGACGAAACAGTTTAAAACAACAGAATCTTTGGAATAATGAGTTATATTGTGAAAAATGATACATTTAATAAATGTAATGGATTATTCTTACATAACTGAAGTAATACTAGTTAATAACACTGCATCTATCCAAAAGTTTTTGGTGATATGTTTGAATATTTAACAGTTATAACTTAGGTGCTACAAAATACCTATACAAATCCACACAGTAAATAATAAATGTACAATATTTATTATTAAATTACTGCTTGTTATTTCAATACCGAAATCCAGTAGGGCTATTTTATATTTGTACCAAACTCTATTCAATTCGTACAGATTACATGCCATTAAGTTAAGTGGCAATAAAATTCAGTGGTAGTTGTGTAATCGCTGTTGAAAATACCAGACTTGTCTGAATGACATAATTTTCACTGGAATAAATATCAACCACGCCGATATACTGTATTTGTGCAACCACAAAGAGAAAAGTTTTGTAATTATTCAGCTGTTGAATTTTCAAAAAATTCTGCAGTTGTTATCCAAGATAGTCCCTGAAGTTATGGTAAATAACATCCGCTATGTACATCTTAGATTAAATAAAGACAACATCTGTTAGGTTCTGTTTCAAATTTTATAAATGGGTTTCCTTAATTTATGTGCGTCATTCAAGTAAAGTAAAATGGTTATATATATATATCGAATAACGCATGCGATTATGAAAGAATTACGAAATCGTTTCTATCTATTATTTGCTTGACAGATATCGCATTTAGTTGTTGTGAGCTAAATAGCGCTTAGCCAAATAACCAAGGCCTATGCAATTTCTGCTCTAATGCGCAGCTAGGGAAACACGCCTCTTATTTCCTTTTGTTCTAATAATGTTCTTTTCCTCTCTCTTCTTGTAATTCAAAGTAAAAGAAAGAGACTTTTTAAGGTTTTCTCATAGCATAACAGTTTGAACCGTGGAATCAAATTCCGCTGTTTGAACGAATACGTAAATGTGGGAGAACAAAACAAGGCCGATGTTTTCTCGTCCCGCTGCTATCGCTGTCTCGCGGTGAGCGATCAGAGAGAAACGTACTCTCCAGACGAGACAGTAATAGCTTGTAGTCTCATTAGCCAGTGTAATCTTCTCACTCGTGTTCAAACGGCGCATTCTGCGTCTTCGGTAATTCACTAAACCTCTTTCGCACGTCTCTTCATAATTCACTTATCTTTTATTTTTAAAGCCACTTCTTGCTGCTCCCGGACTTGAGTAAAATAAAATTTAAAAAACCTGGCCGTGTGATGAAGATAGCTTGCCGCCCTCAAATTTACACATTATGAACTATTTGTATTTTTCTCTCGGCAACTCGAGGCAAATAACTTCTGACATGGCGGCATTCTTCTACTGCGTTCCTCTGACGGGCAGCTCAGTTGGAAACCGGCCGTTGGAAACCATTCACGAATGTTGGTGTGTGAACGTGTAAGCCCGAGGACATGGCACTCGTGCGACTGTGCGAACGCACGGGAGTTGCTGGCACGATGCTGGATATATTAGGCCCAAGTACGCTGAATTCCGCGATATTGTTGCAGAGTTGATGGTCAGCGTTTAGCCTACCTTCCAGGCACTAGAGCGCTATATTTGCAACGATAACNTGATATTGTTGCAGAGTTGATGGTCAGCGTTTAGCCTACCTTCCAGGCACTAGAGCGCTATATTTGCAACGATAACGGCAAAGCTGTGTGGCTTGCTTAAAATAACTTTTCGATTATTTTGACAAATTGTAAATTACCAGTTATTTAAAAGAGCGAACAACTGAAAAACTTGAACTACGATTGGAGATCGTACGAATTAAGTTATATTTACAGTCTTTAATATGTACCGTATTATAATATTCCAGCAGTGTCCGAATTCAGGTATACAATACTTGTTTGTACTTGCGTTCTCGGACACTCCAACTACCCTTGGCAAAATACTTGATGAATTCAGGCAGACAATCTCGTTTACTTCGACAACTGCCTTTAGTCATGCAATTACAGAGTAAAATAAAGTATGAAATAATACCTCTTTATCTTAAATTTGCCGTAGAGGACGCGTGCATTCGAATAAAATGCGTTACTGCTAATAACANGAAATAATACCTCTTTATCTTAAATTTGCCGTAGAGGACGCGTGCATTCGAATAAAATGCGTTACTGCTAATAACATAAATAATTATGTTTCAGTCAATTCGTGTGTATTTTGCGATGAAAAATATTTTATTTATCTATTCTTAAATGAAAGTTTATGAGACTCAATACTTGTATAAACATTAGCGACGTAATTAATACAAATTACACATCGAATTTTGTACCAACTTCAACAACCAATTTGTTATAATATATTATTGTAATTTGTGCCTCATAAAAAATCTGCAGTTTTCATCGCCTATCATTGAGACTTATATAACATCTTTAATGTTGAATGCACATGAGTTCGTAATTTTGATTAGTTGTTTTACCTTAGCTGTTGAAGGTTACAAACAGCTAAACCTAATTCTTTTATAACTTTCCTAAGGTGCAGCTTTCAATAATAAATATTATTTATTATAATTATTACTCTCTTTGTTCAAAATTCTACGCCAACAAAATATTGATGTTGTACTGTTTATCCTTAAATAAAATAACGTCGAAACTGAATTGTAACTTACAAATTGCTTCTCATAATGGCGGTAAATGTACACCGCAAGAGTGCGAGAAGTATACTCGTTCGTTTACTTGCAGACTTAACTTACAATTCAGACAGANGGTAAATGTACACCGCAAGAGTGCGAGAAGTATACTCGTTCGTTTACTTGCAGACTTAACTTACAATTCAGACAGAACTGATGATGTCATTTTTAAGGAGAGGTACGCATAAGAATGCACTTCATGCGAATTCAGACACGGCCTTAAATAATATCTGGTTATCTTTAAACTTTTGTCATTGTTACAAAATGCACATCAACTACTGTGTTGTGCATTGTAGTCGGCGTTGCGGTGTTTGTTATGAAGGCAAGTTCTGCGTTCCTCATTGCGGTTTCAGCCTTGTGGTAGTAGGTCTGTTCTGATGGCAGCGTATTTTAACGTTATGTTAAGCGTTGTAGTGTCCAAGCGTTATGGCACAGTTAAATACCGTTAAATATACTTATTGAATGAAACCTTTGAAAAATCACATTATGTATGACATATTTGGTTTTTTTCTGATTATGTTATGTATCACACACGTTTTATATTTGTGTTAACATAAAACATATAGAAGTATCTTATGTCTAGTTAAATTGTAATTTTATCTATACTTTATACAAAAATGTTAATATTTCATAAATGAATGAAACAAGGGAGTAAAAAGGCGTGTTTTTAATGCCTACTAAAAATTTTTTTTCGAAAAATATTATTGAAAGGAGCGCGCACGAATGTGGTGCGTTCTCCCTTTGTTGTAATTTACAAGGCTTTGTATGCATGAGACGGAGGAATATCCTGGAAGTAGATCTTTAGCAGGGCTTCAGAAAACTTGGAAGGAAACGTGAATAGTAGCTTGTACTGTTTTCTTTCTATTATGTTGATCTTAAGGACATTGTTTTCTTTTGATACTTATGTTGACCTCATAGGAGATGTTTAAGCGTAATAATCGTTCGTCGACGTGGTTCAGTGCCTCCGAGTCGCCCTTCTTTGCGGTCAAACAACCAATCGGCGTAGCTGTACGTTCGGCGCAGTGCTAACGACCCGTGCAGGACTTTTTGTAAACAAGAGGTAGATTTTCCAAGAACTTGGATCGAGGCGGGAAAGTAAAGAGATTCGGTTTTATACGTGCTAAGAGCAAGAACGATATATCTGCCTGAGTTATGCAGTTGCCGCTGTGCTTCCAAATATCCTGAAAAAAGATCATCAATAGTTAATAGAATTGTGAGAATTAAAGAACGTTCTAGAGCAGTCGGTAGACTTCATGATCACGGAAGAAATTGGGAAAGCCCAACAAGCTGGGATGAATATTCTAATGACCTCACTCAGGGCGTATAAACAGTAAAAAAATCTTTGTACGTGGAAATTACATTTCTGTAGATTTTCAGCTTTGTGTGTAAAAGTATCGAACTTGTTTTAGTGTCAGTTTTTTAAGCATGTTAGAAACTGTTGCTCAAATAATAAAATAGGAAAAAATTAGAATAAATAAGTTGTTTTCATTAAGCATTATGTAACATTTAATTAATTAAAACCAATATAAAATTTTAAACATTTTTTTCTGAAAGTATTTTTGGAAACACTGTAAAAATGGTTTTGGTATATTTCCAAAACTGTAATGGAAGTTTCAAAGCTACATATTATATGGAAGTTATACCACTTGTCAGGCTGGATATATACGAATATTTAGTGCCACTGCTATACAAGATGGGCAACTGCCATACGCATTTAACTCTCTCCTGAGCAACTGTTTGAATGCTACCATGCATGTAGGGCCAGTGACTTTTTTCGTAAAAATCGGAGCACACAGTAGACTTCAATACTATATACACACCTCAGCTGTTGTTATACCTCCATTGGCAGCTGGTGCCGTGTCCGTCTTTGACCAAGCCACTCAGGACTAAGTAATTCCGACACTGAACCTTCGTGATTCGTGCGCAAATGGTTGACACGGGCCAGAACAATTTTTAGCCAATCAAAGAAGCTGGACGACCCTACAGTGCTTTGGACTATATCTTGTCTCGAAATCTTTTCGCGAAATATCACTGCCCCTAACTACGGAAAAACTGCAAACCATTTTTTAGAGTGAACGCTAAATGCCTGGTTACAAGTAGGTACGCCATTTTATCACAAGGAGTGAAAACACCAACTTTTCAAGAAGTTCATGTAATTAATTTGAAAATGCTTATACAATTATTGTTTAAGAAGTAATTATACTTCAAACGCGGGAAACGTCTTTTGTTAGAACAATCGTTCACAACAGTTTGCATTAAATGTATTTTCATTAGTGTTCCCTTTAATTACTTCACTCATCAGAAGCTGAACCCAACAGACATGAACGAGACAGGCTATCTTGCATTTTGACTATTGAACATTCATGTATTGTTGAACTCGAAACACATGTTCGACTTTAAATTGTTGGTACCATTTTAGAAACAACAGCGGTTTCTTTTTTTTTTTTTTATCAAACACAACCGTTCGCACTGATATAGGTATTTGTATTTTACAATTTGATTTTGATAACTTCATTTTGATAACTCATATGATGTTAGCCAATTGAACTAGGTAGGCTCTCTGAAACATATGCATACACTATAAGCAAGGTTAGAATATTTGTCTCTATACGTATTGAGAACGCTTGAATAGTAGATCAAAGTATTTCCCTACTTTAGCTTTCCTTCATTTGCTCAGGAAAAAATCAAATACGTAATGAATTTCTCAACTTTTATAATAGCGACGCTCAACATTTCTCTAATAGCAACCTAATGGATGGTAAATTGTTTATA
Organism: Clitarchus hookeri; assembly: GCA_002778355.1. Lineage (NCBI taxonomy): Eukaryota > Metazoa > Arthropoda > Insecta > Phasmatodea > Phasmatidae > Clitarchus > Clitarchus hookeri. Next base: position 67,453 of record NQII01007834.1, on the reverse strand, counting down.
CTTGCTATCTATATAGTTTTAAAATATCATTAGTGTTTAGGATGATTACTAAAATAATTTTTGCAATTTATACTACACGGCGAAAGGCAACATTGGCCCGATATAAGTAAACTGTATGAATTCAGGAGAAAGAAAACGGGAAGAGTAAGTTTTTTAAAATATTTGAACGCTGAAAAACGTTTGTTACAAAGAAAAGCAAGAAGAATTTTCTGCGCGAAATATTTGAACTGCAATACAAATAAAAATGCTAATGAAGTTTAAAAATAGCTACAGGCACTTGCCTACTGGATAGTCAAATATCCTGGCGGAATAGTTTCTCAGTCGTGTAATTCAGCTTTGACAATTAAGCTGAGATTAGCAAATCAAGACTGGAAGCGAGGTTATAGGCAAATCACTATAATAAAATCAAGTGTTATTGCAACCACAGCGCAGAAAGTAAAGTAGGTAACTATTATCTTATATTCCTGTATTCTCGTGTAAACCTCACAATAATCTCCGATTGTTTACAAAATCCGAGAGAAAGTGCATTATTCTATGTTTTCTATACGTCGACCGAATATGTCAGTGGTAGAAAAATTGCCAATGCTAATTTAACATGCTTCATTTGATGTACAGATTCTTTACTACTTTTCTTGTTTCTCATTACATCAATTATTAAATCTAAATATGATCAGCACTGTGAGAGTGCTTTGTAAAGTTGGCGAAATACGTGTTTGCGTCGGTAAAATATCTGCAGCAGACAGCAGATATTTCATTTTCAAGCAGCGTTCTGTAACCATAAAGAGATTTTTTCGACTGAAATATACTCTTTTATATACCAAAGCAAATTAATTGTGTTGCCTTCCAACGATTTTCATCTAACAATATATTTTGTAGGTGCATCTTCATACCTGTTTAGCCCTATATAAATAATTATTTTGTGACTGGGACACACAGACTTTTAGTGAAAAATGAGTCACTGAAGGCGGTTTACCTGCGATTTATGTCAGATGCCATATACGCCCTGTCACTTATGTAAACAGTAATTAAAATTTAGATTGTAGAAGTCAGTTAGAGCCTCTACCTTTAGTTTATATAAGAGATAAATTTTATATATTTTTCCTAGGAGTAATTATATGCTTATGACTAAGTGAAGCTAGTATATCAAAGACTTTACAAGAAATTGTTGCAGCTACCCACTATACAAGTGACTGTACTATTTAGTTTTGGTTTTGTCTGTACAATATCCGATGTCCACAATTACTCATTAAAGTGAAATAACTTTAAAAAGTATTAAAAAGTTGCGTCAGTTTTACATAGCTTGAGCTGACGATGTCTGCTTGCAGTGTATTTAACATTCGCATTTTGTATGCGAAAACACTAGGTCTATAGGCCATGCAAGGTTACTTCGCACTTTTCTGAAGCCCTGCTGAAGTTCTACTTTTGGTTCCCGATTACGTATCCTTCCGCTATATGTAAACATGTGACTTCTACATTTTAACTGTCAAATGCCTTGGTTAGTGTTTTCAGCTATTCAAAGAATTTTGTCAGATTTNACATTTTAACTGTCAAATGCCTTGGTTAGTGTTTTCAGCTATTCAAAGAATTTTGTCAGATTTCAAAAAACCATTTCGTACGAGTGTTCACAATTTGGGCCCATAACAATATTCAGGTCAGTTTTATGACTTTTTAACAATGTCTGTATTGACGATAGTTCTTACGGTTATTTTGCATTGTTAACATATTTGTTACACACAACATAGCACATTACACGTAACACACGTTAATATATTGCCGCGACTGTGTTTAACCCTGTTACAACTGCGGAGGAAAGAACTTTAGTATTTATCTCTTGTTATTCATATGTGTTGTGCTATTTCGTTAAAATAACGGCCTTAGTTGGAATAAAAATTTAAACGAAGGAACAGCCATTCCAAAGAACAGACACGGTAACTTAAAACATGTAACTCGTGTCGCTTATTTTTTGTACGTAGCAGCGACAAACTTAAAAGATAGTGGCGGAACATGCAGACAAATAGGCTACCATAAATTTTATTCCGCTCATATTTATATTCGTTTGTACTCAGTGTTTTCTAGGTTTATTTCATTGTTTATTGAAATTTATCTGGCTGAGCTTAGTACTTTGCTGGGATTGTTGCAAACATCCAAATCATAGAAACAGGAGCACGTTACACAACTGTGTTTCAAGCGCCCAGGACGAAGTTACATAATTGTAATACACAAACAGACGCGACTTTCAAATAATTAATATCGTCATAAAAACAGTTCACGGTAAAAAAGTATAAATTTCTCACGTCCAATATTTGCAATCACACACACACTAGCCTAGCGCCATATGCAACAACACCCTTTCACACTCAGCGTTGACGACATTCGACACGGTATATTTATTCCTTCCGCGGAAAAGCAGATCTATCACAACATCGTAACTTGCCTAGGCAGGTTAAAAAAAACACAACGTGTGCAAACTCGATGAATTTAAGTACATTTCGCAGGAAGAGAAATGAACACTTCGTTCAGCCAACAGCAACACGCCATGTCACCTTCATGTCGTCGCACTTCTGCCAACTTCGGATTTGTAACCGTCCAGCTATCACATATAAATATATTATTATAAGTACTCAGACAATAAAATCTCGTTTCAGTTGTAAATTAAATATTTAAAGAATCATTATTTTTGCTATAGCAAGTGTGAAATATGCTAAAATTGAAAACATGTATAATTTTCATGCTACTAACGGTGCGAAACTTCCCGAGAGAGAGAGAGAGAGAGAGAGAGAGAGAGAGAGAGAGAGAGAGAGAGAGCGAAAATATTATGCTACGCCTATTGAAGTTTCTTCCTCGGACAAAAAATAACACCATATCACTAGGGCCTACGCGCGGTAATTTTCGGTGATATTTTTAACTGTAACAATAAAATATGTTTCCTTCAGTGCCACCTAAAAATTTTAATATATCAATCAATACGAACTTTTTTTACTTACAAACAGCTTACTAAAAAAGTAGGTTAAAATAATATTTTAACTGTGAACTATTTCTTACTAGCTTTTGCCAACACATCGCTGCTCTTACTGTTTTTATTTCATATTTAATACGAAATAAATATTACAAGTTATAGATAATAATAAGTTAAAGTTTCATTTATACAAGACTAAAATACTTTGAAGTTAATCACAGTGTTATATATTTGTTGTATAGAAGTTATTGAAAAATAAAGGTTAACATGTTACTTATAGCGTGATTTTTCAAAGGTTCGTTTCAAAACATCCGACGAAACGTGAATGGGCTATATCAGTTATTGTAACAGTTCAGATTTTACAAAATTTTAATTTTACTTGTGAAAGATTTTTTGTGTCTCTTTTTTAACTAAAAAGTACGCTAACTCCTATAACAAGCTCATTTCACTCGCATTAACTGCCACTCCTGTTAAATGTTTATTTTTACTCACCTCGGTCTCTAGTAAGGGAACAGTGAAGATTTTATATTATTCCGAGATCTCTAAAGAAAGTCGGCCTTGGAAATGGCCACACTTCATAGTAGTTCGTTAAATTACCTGTATAAGTACCTACGTTGCTTTTTGCAACTGAATAAGTTAATGTTATGCAGAGTGCACAGAAAAGCTGAATTCAGTATCACAGCGTAGGTAAATTTAAGCTCTCTGAAAAAAAAATATTTTTATAGTGCTTAATGTAATATAGAAGGCGTGACTGTTATGCTTTAATACTATTTATGAAGATAACTTAGTAGAAACTTGTGCTACTTAATTAACGGTACCGCACAACAAAACGATTAATTCTTTATATTCGTTGCACTCTTTAACTTTTACGTAGATATTACAAGCAATGACATTTTAAAAAAATAATTAATTAATTGCATGGTTTTTTACAAAATATCGTGTCAAAATCACAATTTTAAGATGTTGTGGTACACAAATAATAGAACATAAGTCACTTGTGGAAAAGAGTAACCCTACACTGAAGAAATTTCCATAAGCTACTTTAACACAGTTAGACATATAAAAATTAATTTTTTTTACGAGTGTTAAAAATATTTGGTGTTTTTTTTCGGTAGTTGCCCTTGAATTTTATTGACGTAGTTTTGACTTAAACTGAATTAATATAATACCTTTAAATCTCCTTCACTTGTATGATTTATTTTGTTTTTCCCAGAACCCGTTAAAAATGTTGTTTCGATATATATAGTAAATAATATGAAAAAGAGAAGGGCAGATCACTCACTCGGTCGTATTATTGGTTCGCTGTTTTTAGGTTTAGTACGTCTGGCACACAGAACAAAAAACTTGGGCATTTCATACTTAAAGACTTTTCCATTATTTTTTTATGGAGCATATATTTCCCAACCGCAAATAATGTTCTCGCCGCAGGGAGGTACGAATGACGGAGTACTTGGACGCTGAGTGAAATGCCGCAGTCTCTACTGCGGGGTCTCCCGAGCTGGCCGTCGACCGTATGTGGCCAGGTTTGGGCGGCTGGCGGCTGGCATTGGGCGGCTGGTGATGGGCGTCTGGCATAGTCGCGCCCTGTCCGAGTCATGCATGAGTTGCTGGCATGCTGGTGGTGGCGCATGGCATGCGAGACTGTTTGCTGGATGTTCACTTGTCTCCTCTCAACATGGCACACGCCGTGCACTGTCTCCCTTACTGAAGTGGCACACGCTATCATCATTGTGCGCACCTGTTTTTCGCGAAAAGTTTTCACGTCAAATTGTCTTCGAACGCACTTTGGTGATTGGGACATGTGAATTCTTACGCACCTTGTCTGTCTGCCCGCGAATCACGGATGGTGAGTATCGGAGTAACTTAATCCTCATTGCCTCACGCAGGTAGCAGACTGTCTTCACACAAAGACAAATAGTCTTTGTGTGAATAGTCATAGACATAGTCTAATGAAGACTGCAAGCGTGCACATAGGATATTGAAGTCTAGCCTCCGCGTCAATATTTTCGCGGAAAACAGGTGTCCCAAGCTGTCAGTGACATCGAGCAGATTAGCAACTTTCATTATTTTTTAAATGTGGAAATAAGAAAATTCTTATCTCTTATCAAACGCTGAAACGATAACGGGAGACCGTTGGAGAGTTTGTTTCTTTGAAACCTTAAGCAATACTCACATATATACTGTATACATAATTTTTCACACAGTTACCTACCTATTCAAGACACATTTGGATGTAACCAGTGGCATTAAATTTTTATCTACAGTCGCTGAACTCGGTAGATTTTTTAGTTTTTCTTATTCCTGCATTTAAAAAATATCAAAATTGCGAACTTGCCAGCTGATCAAGCAAAAATTACGCAATGTGATAACGTTCCACTGTATGAAAAGGATTACATAAGTATCTACAGATTAACCTTGTTTGTCATGAGCATAAGATACTGAACTGGGAAAGACCAAACTTTGCTACGAGACCGTCCTACCAGGATTGTCTTGCCAGCAAGTCTCGCAGCAGAGGGGAGGTAATTGCAGACATGAGTACGAAAAAAGCAACTGAATTAACGTATGTTATTTTCGTCGAGCTGCGTTGAACTATGGGACTTCGCTGTTTTCCAAGGGTAGTAGACTTGTGTGTGCAGTAATGCTCAGTGTGGTCCCTGAATTGTATCAGTTCTGTATCTGTGTGTTTTTCATATTTGTACAAGGAATTCTTTGGAAACTAGCTAACAAAAATATTTTTTGTAGCACTACAAATAAATTGGAGTAAATTTCACAAAACCTTAGTGTGGAAAGGAGCCTCGGAGGCTGAGCGATTAGCCTGCTCGCCTGCCACCAAGGCGAACCGGGTTCAATCCCCGGCCGGGTCACCGGATTTTCGCAAATGGGAATCATGCCGGACGATGCCGTTGGTCGGCGGATCCTCTCGGGCGATCTCCCGTTTACCCCCGCCCCTTCATTCCAGCGCCGCTCCATCCTCACCTCGTTCATCTTCATCGGCTCTCAATACCTCGCTGTTAAGAGCCGCACAAATCTCGTCACTCAGTCTTAGTGTGGGAAGTGTAAAACTAACAAGAAAGTACTGTAGACTTCAAGCTTATGAACACTCAGCTACATCAAAATTGTTGTATGTTTTCTATAATAATTTGTTGTAAATATACAATATTTCAGCTAAAGAATTACAAGAAAATCAGCTAGTTGTCAAAGAATTATTTGTAATAAATACAGAAAATTTTTACTGTGAGCTGTCTAAAATGCAATATTTTGTTCATGATGAAGAGCTTTAATATGATGCTGTGAATGCGTGAGATGCATTAGAAGTTGTACTGTGGGGTGTGATTTATCTCCGCGTGTAAACAGACAGCAAACACGCACGGCAGTGTATCAGGATTCGCGCGCATGTGGGCGCGGGAATAGGTCTGACGAAAACCCGGCCTGTTCACCGTCTAGGTTCCCGCGCATGCGCAGCACGCCAATACGCGCCTGCCACGGCTGTTCCGAGGAAGAAGCACTTGCTTGTCGCATTGCATTGGCGAACAACGCACGTGGCCAAGCCGCGCCATGCCAAACTGCGCTGATGTGGAACTAATTAATTATAGTTTTCCGCAGGTCTCAACACTTTAAACTTTGACAATTTTAAAGCATTCCAACGTGGGACTGCATGTGCCTTCAGAGCGTCAGCCAACTTTACAGATGCGTAAACCTGCTTATCTCGTTTATGCGTTGTTGATGGCAGATGAACAACGAAAGTGCGTTGTCGCGATCGAGTTTTGCCACATATTTATTTGACTGAAATCCATTTACCTTACTTAAGTGCTTAAACAAGAACGTGATTAGTTACAAAATTGTGCCTAGTGAGCTCAGGTTTCTAAATGCAGTCTACACGATGAAGTTAAAGAAAACAAAAAAAACTTTCTAGCACATAAAACGCAAAACAGACAGTTTTTTGAGTTAAATAACTCATGTGAACTTATAATTATATTTCATTTTAAACTTAAGTTATATTCATTGAAGTGTTTATTTCATTGTTTAAAAAAACTCACATTTTGTCCTAATCATTTCTTCTTTACCCAACGTTACAGGTTGTTTGGTATTGATATAGTTCAGAGTTAATCGAGCAGTTTCAAAATCAGCGATATAAAAGTAAATTATTCACGTAGTATTACGCAACCACTGCTGTCAGCAAATACTTTAAAGCAATTCTCTGTAATAGAGTCTTATTTTAAGTGTATTTTTAAAAACTCTTCCAGGACTGTGGCCGAATTTAGTTCGGGTGGTTTGAATATTTTTCTCCCCATAAAAACATCACTAACCCGAATATGGCAACATTATTTGTAAATTTTATCATGATTTTACTAGGAAATAACATAGAATTTATGACAATTTTCAAAAATAAAAACAAATTTCGTGTAGACCGTGTAGTCTGAAACTTACAAAAGAACATTTGTCTGGAGCACGGCCAACTCGGCACTCCATTGGCTGAGAGCCGGCCAGTAATGAAAGTCAGGTGTGGTGTTGACCAATGGGACGAGAGCAGGTGAGAAAAGTGACCAATATATGGCGTCCCTGCATTGTGTATATTGGCGACTTACTTCCAACTTGCCTTAATGATGCTGGCTACCAAGCAATTCAGTATACGTGTACGAAACCCCCTTCACCACGGATGCATTACTCATAAGTACTTTTCCTCCCATAAAATAATGTTATATCACATAGTTTTTGCATCATAGCATGTCAAAATCACAATTTTATGGTTTTTGGGACGTATCTAAAAATAACATAAACGAAATCATTTGCAAACAATTTAAACAATGGCGACTGTAAGGTCATGTATTAATTAATTTTAAGATATGCATAGCAAAACTCATTTTACAAAGTGATTATAAATTGCTGCATATAAAAAATAAGCAAAAATCACCCTTTTTTAAGCAATTTTTTTTAAATTGCGAAAACATTTCATACCTTGATTTTATAGATTCCTTGAAGTAACTGACGGCATCTTATTCTAATCTTAGTTACCTGGTTTCGGTAGGTGAATTAGTGTTTATCGTTTGTACCTCCACTAAAACTGCGATATGACGCGTTAAATGTTTTTTATTCTAGGAAGGAGTACCTACTCGTGAGTAATGTCTACAAGTTGAACGACATTTCGTGCAAATATGAAATAATGCATTTGTGTGTGACCAGTACACTTAGTACAGTTGCGCCGATCTCAAAGTGTTGTGGCGTGGGGTGTGGCCGACTGTTAAGCTGGGTTCACAGTGTTGCGAGCGCTGAATGTTTCGCTGTGCGAAGTCCTTGTGTGAGGCGTGCTCATCGTGGCCAGCGAACAACGCAGCGCGTGCGACCATTGGCCATTCGTGAGCGAGAGTTGCATTATCTTAAACAAATCGGATTTCTCAGAAAGGAGATGCTACAAACACCGGCCACTGATTATTTGCTCTGTACAGCGCCGAACATAAATGCCCATCACGTGCAGCATCTTCTCAATCAAGCGTTGATCGTTAAAAGATATTATTACATTTTATATCTTAGGAAAAGTAGAGTGACGATGACCAATAGGAAAACAGCATTCGGTGTTGTTGACGTGAAACTGTTATTTACAGCAATGAGTCACCAAAAATATTAAAAAGACATGTTACTTGTCAATTAAGTTTACAAAAATAACCTAATTTTCCATAAAATATCTACTTTGAAGAATGATTTGCTAATATATGCCTGTGATGTACGAGGTTAGGTTAAGAAAAATTATAAATACAGATGGCGGTTTATCGAAGGAAAAGTTGACTGTTTGCTAGGATTCAACGTACTGTACACATTTCCGAGAGTTTTCTTCCCTTATTAGCTGTCAGGCAGGTATTAAGCTGCTACCACATTTCACTGGGCCAATGAGGATTCTGATACTATAAGGTAGAACGTTTGTAATTGGTCTGCAAACAACTTAACCAAGTCAAAACCTTGTTCACCAAATCATGAAACAATAAACTAGTTAGAGTGTTATTAAATATGTGTTGGCTCAAAAAAATTTCGCGATTTTACTCCATCTCTAGATGTAAACAAAAAGTAAACATGATCGGCTTGTCACGAATTTTCATTGGCTGCACTTTAAAATTATTATGCGAATTGTGAATTGTAACTGCCGAAGACTTAGTGACGGGAAACACTACCAGTCCAGTGACGGGAAACACAATCACTGTAAGTTTTTTAGAGACTGAAAAAATGTGCAGATTCAGTGGCCTGCAGCCTTCTCATTCTTGAGTCTTACATATTCATTCATATACTTCTGCCTCAGTGAAGATCAAGTTAATTCTTACCATACAAATGCCACGGAATTATGTAATCATTTTCTTGCAGGTTTGCTTCTGTAATGGAATCGTTTAAGAGATACCTGATAAATTGTGACTCAAATATGCACGTCTTTGAAACGTAGCTTGTCTACAAGAGTAGCCAGAAAAATAATTACCATCACTGTTAACAGACACAGACGGTGAAAACTGCAGGAGTTCAGTGACTGGCAAGATGGACGGCTTGGTTTAGTGTACACTTAACACCGTTGTCATCTGCCTCTCGGCAGCTGCCGCGCGATGAGATGTCAGTTCTAGAACATACTCGGTTCCCCACGACTAGCCCGCCTTTTGCTGCATTTTCTTTATTGTCTCGGAGTTCCCATGTGCCCGAATCGCGAAGATGATACAAACGTAGGTAAGTAGGCTTAACGTTACGTCATATAGTGCTTTAGAACACGCAGGTGAGACAACCGCTTGTGCCACAAACTGCAGGCGCACACGCCAGCAAAATGGCGCCACTGGCCAGTAACATGTCCGTATGACGTCCGCGAATCAGCGCCTGCTCGCCTACTCGCCAGCATGCAGCCCAGCCAATAGGGCATCTTTCTCAGCTTGCAGTATTATATTAGGCGTGTAAGGTATTGCTAGAAATAATCCGGTTATAATTTGAATTATTTAACATAATCCTAATAATGACCCAAAATTTCATCATGATGAAATATTAATTGGTGTTGGTAGGTCAATTAATGAATTGTTTATTATTTTTATTAATGGGTGGGGTTTACGTATAGGTATATTCATTAGTTATAAGTTATTCGTAATGGTCTTTTATTTGAGTGTGTAATATTAAATACTGTAATTATAGTATATAATAGATACATCACCATTAAAGTTACTATAATATTGATTGTTGATGTATACATTTTCATTAATATTAATTTGTTTGTTGTAAAGATTGCAGTAGCCAATGAGACACAAAGGTACGGTTTTTGGGACGTTGTACAGTTGACACGCACTCATCAAAGGAGCAGCCACGTTATTTCATCTCTGTATTTGTCTTCGCTCTGGTCACGTCGGCAGGAGTTGCTCGGAGGCTCAGGAATGGGGAAGGAATAGGCCGTGACCTGTAGTGTAGGCAACCATCTCTGCCCGGAGTGAAACACTGACGCACAGGCGTATCATGTCTAGGCTGCTCCCAGAGGAACGCGCTTAAGGCTCCCGCCTACCGGCCGAGAAGCGCGGGAACGATAAGGGCGACACTGCCACGTGCAAAAAGTGCGCCATAGCCTCTAGGCTCAAGGCTCTGAAGTGACTTGAATTATTCTTGTCGCACTGCGTGGGTCTTTCAGCGGTGACCCTGTTATGTTATTGATGGAAAGTCTGCAAGAAGGTTCAGTGCAGTGCCCATGAGTACACTGTAAAAAAAATTGTATTTGTAGAAGATTTTCTTTGGTAACTAGATGCCAAAGATATTTTTGTAATACTACAAATAAAGTAGACGAAATTTCACAAAAACTTAATGTGGAATGTGTGGGCCTAATGTCGAGTTTCAACAAGCAAGTTTTGTACACTGTAAATTCATTGTAAAATAGAGCTACATAAACAATGGTGTACGTTTTATAAAATAATGTGTTATAAATATACAATATTTCATCCACAAAGTTACAAAAATATCTTTGGCGACTAGTTTCCAAAGACTTCTTTGTAAAAACGTTGTATGGACCTGGTGCTTATATTCTGATGTAAAGCACTTTGAAAACGACGTTTCTAGCCGTTTTGGAGTGCTACTAAATGGTGTTTCTAGTGTACGTGACGTATTGAAAGCACTCGAAAGCCCTCGTCTGAAGTGTGTTTTCTTCTCGTAGAACAGCACGTTGTATGCATGTTCTACAGTTTCGTGGATAAACCTGTATTTCAAACACTCTAAAACGCAGTTCAAACGCCAGATAGACAGGACTCTTAAGGACACTGTCTACCGGCTGGCAGCTGAAAAATTTAAATATAAAATCCCACGTTAAGGAGATTTTGCCCTAGTGCATTAATTTTGAATATAGGCGTTCCAAACGGAATGCATTCTTTACGAATTGTCTGGGAGAAGATCCCTACGAGCGTATATTTTCATATGGAAGGCAGTATGTAGGTGTGATGGGGTGAGTCAGCTCGCTTCTGTCATGTCAGCACGGCCTGTCAGTTGTGTCGACGACGCAGGTGCGACCGCAGTCTGTTGCGATATCGCACGGACTCCGAATGCACAATGAGACGGCGCGAGGTGAAAGCCGTAGCCGCTCTACGTGCACGCGCACTCTACGTTTCATACCTCTCTAGCTCCGACACCACTCCGCCGCACAAGTTTTTTTTCCGTAATTTTATAAAATAAATTATTTGTACGTTTACAGAAGTTTGTAACAATACAGTAGCATCCTTTGCGAACGTCCATCTTTGCAACATCACAATAGCTGTTTTTTTAGACCTAATATATCTAGGGAAAATTTTGTAGTTGCCAGGAATCACTTCAAGTAGCAAAGTCAAAATTTCAGACTATTACATTCTGTGATAATTATTTCACTTAAGAAAACAGAATGTGTTAACGAATGACGTGCAATTTGAAAATAATAACCACTAAATTGGGGGGGGTGTAGAGTGGGGAATGTTTTTTCAAGGTTCATCACTTTACTTAAGCAGGGAAGATAAGCTCGTGCCACCACCCCTGCCCAGTTATATTGTTACCAACCTAACAGACTGTATTGATAATTCGTTGGTTTGCAGTGCCAGCAACTGCCATCCTGACGTAAAGGCCATAAAAAAATTTCCACAATTATGAAACTTCGACTGTGAGACTGTTCAATTTGCGTGCAGACCTGGCATCTTTCTGAACTGCAGTAATTGCCTAAATCACTAACCACAATTCTAAGGGAGAGGTGAAATTATTTTATTGGCTTGCAAGACGGAGTACTTTTGTGGTAAAGTGATTGCGTTATAAAACTATAAAACGAAGAGTGCGGGTTTCAGTCTCGGAACCAAGAAATGGTTTTTTTTTTTGCGAATAAAATTCGAAAGGATTTTCCCTCCTCTATACGATATTTACTACAGTTGTTTTCGAGAACATATATGTATTGCAATTTTTACAGAGAACGTGATCTTGTAGAGCTGTTTTTTTTTGCCAACTGGCTTCTAGATTTTTTTTTTGTAAAAGGAGAAACAAACTTGGCAGTGTGTACGGATAGGATTGACTGTACGGGTTTGAGTCCTCCGTTGGAATCAGTGGTGGATACATACTTGAGTTTTTTTTTGTGGTAAAGGGGTTTCGCTGTATGGAATACCCTCGGGAACATTTTCAAAGTTAAACCCTGAAAGTGTTTTCTTATGTTTATACAGGGCTTCTGGGAATAAGAAAAAAAAATGACGAGTTTAATGTTTAGCCAAATTGAGCACACACCACTCATCAATGTTCTTTCCTTCTTTGGATCACTTTAATCCCTCGGCTCTTAGCTTCACTCGTGCATACTATTCAACATTTATTGTCTTTCGTCTCCGTTTTTAAATNTCTTTAATCCCTCGGCTCTTAGCTTCACTCGTGCATACTATTCAACATTTATTGTCTTTCGTCTCCGTTTTTAAATACAAGCGTACACACGAAAAAAGAAACAGTTAAAACTGCCTCACATCAGCGAATCTCACTGGAGACCTGTTGAAACTGCTCCACTTTTATCAGTTAAATTGTACCAATAATTTCAGTTGCGTGTGTCTACCAGTTATAACTGGGATTTGTACTGATTGCGAGTGAATTGCACTGCTTCGCCAGCAGATGACGTCTTATTAACTGAAGATTCAGTGAAATGATTTTACTGGCCTAAATAACTGATTCTATTCAGAGTGTAAGGGGCCACGAGGGCCTATGCAGGATTGCCAACCTAGCAACTCCTGTCCCTGTATCTTACAGCCAACCTCTGAGGGAAAACAAAGACTATCAGAGTGGTGGCTACAGTGCCTGCCTACGGTTTGGTAGCAGTGAAACTTCTTTGCTGGCTGGAGCGTTCTGTTAGTTTACCACGGTGCTAGTTGTTGCGGAAATAATCCAATTATTTTAATAACTTTTTGTTGAAGGAACTGGCAGTCCTACAGTGCGACTATAATACTCTAGCGTGCAGGAACTGAATGCATACATGCAGATACAATCACAGGCGGGACGATAACTGACAGTTCAGTTGCTATTATTAGGGCCAGTGACTTTTCGCGTAAAAATCGGAGCACACAGTAGGCTTCAATACTTTATACACACCTCAACTGTTGTTATACCTCCATTGGCTGCTGGTGCCGTGTGCGTCTTTGACCAAGCCACTCAGGACTAAGTAACTCCGACACTGAACCTTCTTGATTCGTGCGCAAACGTTTGACATGTTCCAGAACATTTTTTAGCCAATCAAAGAAGCTGGACGACCCTATAGTGCTTTGGACTGTATCTTGTCTCGAAATATTTTCGCGAAATATCACTGCCCCTGGCTGTTGCTGTCTGTGTCAACACTATAAAAATGATATCAACAACCACCTGGCATTTGTCGGCATATTAATTATTTAGATAAAAAAAATTTCTCACCCAAAAATATTATTTTTTTATTTCTGTATAGGTTTTATACGCGGATACACTAANTTTAGATAAAAAAAATTTCTCACCCAAAAATATTATTTTTTTATTTCTGTATAGGTTTTATACGCGGATACACTAATAAAATCACAGGGTTGAAGGAACCAGATTTCCGTAGCCTCAACCCATCGAGACTGTTAGTGTAGGGACAGCAGCCAAATCGGTTGTTCGTACAGTCGAAGGAGATAGTAATATATGCGTTGTGGCCATGTCGCTGATTATACCTGCAACTGTGCACGTAGTTCCTAGAACAGAACAGCTTGTGTTTGTTACAGAAGATGCTGTTTCTTCAGTAGAACAATTCAGCGATATTTACCCTCGACGAACAGAACTGTAATTAGCTGACATAACGTGATTATGCTGCTGGTGCCCTATTTTGGTCGCCGTCACTCCGAAACCCGATGACGTAGCTGTTATGTTGACACTCCTCTGCTGATTTACTTCATTTTGGTGCCTGGAAGAGGCTCAAAGAATTACAGATCTGCGGTAATTCACGAAATCACATTTTTGTCATTATAAAGCACATCAAGATATGACTGCTAATCCTGGTTGCGGAATTTTGGAGGTCTGCTTTTATCGTCGTTCACGTAACAATCCTGATATGGCTGTTAATTATTTTAGCAAAATTGATGTTCGCGACATATTATGTCGGAAGACTTTTGCCCTACATGAAAGTGTTATAAATCAAACTGCAATTGTATTGATTGCTCAGGCTTACGTTTTGTATTCAACTGAAAGAGTGAAGGTGGAGTTAGGTGATGAAATTTGGATGTTTCGTACATTAGTTGGTACTACTGGTGACATTCATGTTCTTGGTCATGTACGATATGTTTATACCACTTAAACGACAAATGGCCTCCAAAAATTGGGCTAATTTCGTAGGTGTCTACTGTAGTGATTACTTAGTAGTTATTCAGTTTGAATGCGCTTGTATTATCGCCTCTTTATTCAGCCACACTCACTTCCTCCAAAAAGTCTCACCAGTTAGCAAAACGCAGTAAGCTGTATTACTATGAGAAAGTATGCTCTGCCGTGCTGGATTATTACGATAAACAATCACCTGATACCGGGTAAGTCGATGTTTGTGATGTCGTTAACAAAGTACAGACCAAATTTGAGCCATATATAAAATTACTGAAGTTTTTGGCAATAAACAGGATAGATGGCATGACACTGCAAT
>NQII01007834.1:5088-41363 GCA_002778355.1 Clitarchus hookeri | reverse complement strand
GAGAACGTCGCTGAGTCTTTCGCCCTCTTGCGCATTCTTCCCACATCTGTGAGTCCATCGCGAATGCATTCGGTGGCAAGAAAGGCTTCAGAACTGCCACCCAAGACATGCGTGAAGAGCCAGGAGCAATGAGGACACTAGAATGAGAACTATAAATAAAAAACTCTCTCGCTACTATAATGGTACTCTGAGATATCTACTTGAAAGATTCCTGGCCGCTGGGATTACAATCTTACTACTGTAATTGTCTAGTTGGTAGGAAAAGCCTGGTTTTCAATCATCTCCTGCAATTCAGCTAATTATAGACTATTCACGGTAAAGTGAGTACTTTTGAAAGTCCTCTCATCTGGAACAATAGTCAATAAATATATTTTATTTTAGCCTTAGACATTATCTTTCTCTTGCGGTGGATTATACATGCTGTGTTTATTACCTATACGGCAGTATTTATTTAAAACGGTGGTTAAAGCATAAAAAATGGATGAAAGAAAAATATAACTATGTCCTCAAAAGTGCTCACTTTACCGCGAGCAGCGTATATTATGTTTTAAGTTATATTTGACAGGAAATGTTCTGCACTATTATTTTCTCCATGCTTTTAATTTTTCAAGACCAGACAGCTTTACGGGACCCGCCTAGCTGCAGAATTCTTTGAGTGACGATCAGAAAAACGGAGCTATAAAAACGACTTTTGCTGTGTTTTTTGAGCACTTCTTGCAATGAAGCATTTGCTGACGCCACAATGCGTTATCACCTCTAAGTAGACGACACTAAATTTAACACACGGTTTTTTCTTGCGACTATGGAGTATTATGCGGTGATTCTTACGTTTTATTGAGGATAAGTCAACATCTGAGTTGAATAAGTGGTCCGTCTTGACTTTAAATGTACTCTGTTACTGATTTTACAGTCTGAAAATACTACGCTGACATGCCAACAGTTATGGGATAGCAATATGTAAAGTTATTAGTCAGTGGTGCCACCATTCCGTTACGTCTTGGAAGTGCCCGGGCGTGTATCAGTTGTGCTCTGCCATCGCGTGAGTGAGCTGGTCACGGCACTGCCGTCAGTTGTGCTCTGCCATCGCGTGAGTGAGCGTGAGCTTGTAGCGGCACTGCCATCAGTTGTGCTCTGCCGTAGCGTGAGTGAGCTGGTCACGGCACTGCCGTCAGTTGTGCTCTGCCATCGCGTGAGTGAGTGTGAGCTGGTCACGGCACTGCCATCAGTTGTGCTCTGCCAACGCATGAACGAGCGTGAGCTGGTCACGGCACTGCCGTCAGTTGTTCTCTGCTGTCGCGTGAGTGGGCGTGAGCTGGTCACAGCACTGTATTACAGCCCTCCACGTACACCCCACAACGATGGGATTTTGCAGCAGGATAATGCACTGTGTCGTTGGGCACACGTTGTCCACAATTTGCTCGAGGAGTATTCTGAGGAGTTTCAGCGACTTCTGTGATCACCTCGTTCGCCCGATATGAACCACATCAAGGATTTGTGAGAGATGGTGGTGAGGTTCATTCACAGCCAAGATCCTGCACCTACAATTAGCAGGGATATGTGGGTAGCTATCCAGATGGCATGGGTCAACATCTCTCCACAGGTGTTTCGTCCATTTGTGGAATCGATGTCATGAGTTACTGCATTTTGCCGGACTCGAGGTGTGCCTACATGATATTCGACTGATAATCCACGACTTTTGGCATTTCAGTGTATTCTAGAGCTACGCTGTACAAAATAGTGGCTGATAATATGTGCTGTGTTACTGTTTCCATTTTAAACTGGTCTGAACTTCGTGCTCTTGTCACAGAACAAATACTGAAAATACGTTCGGCTATTTCGTATATGGTTGGTGATTTTAGTCATGATGCAACCCCATTGAACTCGACAGGATATCGGTTGCTTAAAAATGGTTAAGTACGGGATTTTTTCTAGTCTCGAAAGATTTATAATTGTTTTGGCAACATGAGTACCACAGAACACGCCCCCCTCCTCTTCTTTCATAGAGCGTGGAGACGGGGAAACAACTGCCAGGAGGCATACGTCACCTCCCGGAACAAACATGAAGTGTAGTTTATCGCAAGCTGCTATGAGCTAACTTATGAGTAGTGAGGTGGTGCGGAGTTTCAACGGATTGCAGATGCAAAAATAAGCATGACCATCCCGAGAACGTCCACCCTAAACACACACAAACCTCTGTATAGGCTGTTCACGGTAACATGAGCACTTTTGAGGCCATAGTTACTTTTCCCTTTCAGTATTTTTTTCAAATCCCTTAACCACCTTTTTAGATAAATATTGTCATGTAAGTAATAAACCCAGTGTTTATATTCCACCGCAATTGGAAGTTAATATTTATTGACTATTATTACAAACAATAAAACTTTCAAATGTGCTCACTTTACCGTGAAAAGCCTATAGTTACCGACACACTGCCGAAGTGGGAATCCAGCCAGTCTGGAAATGTGGAGTGGTGTCGGCACCTGGGGGGTCGAAACAGCGACTCTAGGTGCCGGCTAGCACTGACCCAGGAACGAGTCTGTCGCGTCCAGCCGCTCTGAGCTTCTTGTGCCTCCTCCTGAACTTGCGAGCCGGCTCCTGTTTTTGTTGTGCTTCCGTTCCACCGCGCCAGTTGTTCGTGAAATTGACAATTGGAGTACGTGTTGCGCCGTCGGTCGTTGTTCTTCTTTTAAACCCGCGCAAGCTTGTTCTCGAATGCCTCCTTCCTCCCCGTCACCTTTTATCCACAGCAAAAACAACTGCCGCTATTGCAATGGACATTTCTGGACGTTTCCACTGTCGACTTATGTGGTAAGCACCGTAAGATTCAGTCTGTGTCCCCGAACATGAACAAGTTGCATAGGAAAGTGAGTGAGTGAAGAGACTTGGGCGCCTCTTAACAGCGAGGTCTTGAGAGNTGAGTACTTTTGAAAGTCCTCTCATCTGGAACAATAGTCAATAAATATATTTTATTTTAGCCTTAGACATTATCTTCCTCTTGTGTTGGATTATACATGCTGTGTTTATTACCTACACGGCTGTATTTATTTAAAACGGTGGTTAAAGCATAAAAAATGGACGAAAGAAAAATATAACTATGTCCTCAAAAGTGTTCACTTTGCCGCGAGCAGCGTATAATATGTTTTAGGTTATATTTGATAGGAAATGTTCTGCTCTATTATTTTCTCCATGCTTTAAATTTTTCAAGACCAGGCAGATTTACGGGCCCCGCCTAGCTGCAGATTTCTTTGAGTGACGAACAGAAAAACGGAGCTATAAAAACGACTTTTACTGTGTTATTTGAGCACTTCTTGCAATGAAGCGTATGCTGACGCCACAATGCGTTATCACCTATAAGCAGACGACACTAAAGTAACACACTATTTTTTTCTTGCGACTATGGGGTATTATGCCGTGATTCTAACGTTTTATTGATGATAAGTCAACATCTGATTTGAATCAGTGGTCCGTCTTGACTTTAAATGTACTCTGTTACTGATATTACAGTCTGAAAATACTACACTGACATGCCAACAGTTATGGGATAGCAATATGTAAAGTTAATAGTCAGTGGTGCCACCATTCCGTTACATCTTGGAAGTGCCCAGGCCTGTGTCAATTGTGCCCTGCCGTCACGTGAGTGAGCGTGAGCTGGTCACGCAATGCCGTCAGTTGTCCTCTGCCGCCACGTGAGAGAGCGTGAGCTGTTCACGCAATGCCGTCAGTTGTCCTCTGCCATCGCGTGAGAGAGCGTGAGCTGTTCACGCAATGCCGTCAGTTGTCCTCTGCTATCGCGTGACAGAGCGTGAGCTGGTCACGCAATGCCGTCAGTTTTCCTCTGCCATCGCGTGAGAGAGCGTGAGCTGTTCACGCAATGCCGTCAGTTGTCCTCTGCCGTCGCGTGAGTGAGCGTGAGCTGTTCACGCAATGCCGTCAGTTGTGCTCTGCCATCGCGTGAGTGAGCGTGAGCTGGTCACGGCAATGCAATCAGTTGTCCTCTGACATCTCGTGAGAGAACGTGAGCTGGTCACGCAGTGACGTCAGTTGTCCTCTGCTATCGCGTGACAGAGCGTGAGCTGGTCACGCAATGCCATCAGTTGTACTCTGCCATCACGTGAGTAAGCTGGTCACGGCACTGCATTACAGCCCTCCACGTACACCCCACAACGATGGGATTTTGCAGCAGGATAATGCACTGTGTCGTTGGGCACAAGTTGTCCGCAATTTGT
This sequence comes from Clitarchus hookeri, assembly GCA_002778355.1. Classification (NCBI taxonomy): domain Eukaryota; kingdom Metazoa; phylum Arthropoda; class Insecta; order Phasmatodea; family Phasmatidae; genus Clitarchus; species Clitarchus hookeri. The sequence continues at coordinate 37,137 of NQII01007834.1, read as the reverse complement.
CCGAGGAGGGTTCTGAGGAGTTTCAACGGCTTCTGTGATCACCTCCTCGTTCGCCCGATATGGACTGCATCAAGGATTTGTGAGAGATGGTGGTGAGGTCCATTCGCAGCCAAGATCCTGCACCTACAATTAGAAGGGATCTGTGGGTAGCTATTCAGATGGCATGGCTCAACATCTCCCCACAGGTGTTTCGTCCACTTGTGGAATTGATGTCTTGAGTTACTGCATTTTGCCGGACTCGAGGAGTGCCTACACGATATTCGACTGATACTCCATGACTTTTGGCATTTCAGTGTATTCTAAAGCTACGCTGTACAAAATAGTGGCTGATAATATGTGCTGTGTTACTGTTTCCATTTTAAACTGGTCTGAACTTCGTGCTCTTGTCACAGAACAAATACTGAAAATACGTTCGGCCATTTCGTATATGGTTGGTGATTTTAGTCATGATGCAACCCCATTGAACTCGACAGGATATCGGTTGCTTAAAAATGGTCAAGTACGGGATTTTTTCTAGTCTCGAAAGATTTATAATTGTTTTGGAAACATGAGTACCACAGAACACGCTCCCCTCCTCTTCTTTCATAGAGCGTGGAGACGGGGAAACAACTGCCAGGAGGCATACGTCACCTCCCGGAACAAACATGAAGTGTAGTTTATCGCAAGCTGCTATGAGCTAACTTATGAGTAGTGAGGTGGTGCGGAGTTTCAACGGATTGAAGATGCAAAAATTAACATGACCATCCCGAGAACGTCCACCCTAAACACACACAAACCTGTGTATAGGCTGTTCACGGTAAAATGAGCACTTTTGAGGCCATAGATACTTTTCTCTTTCAGTATTTTTTTAAAATCCCTTAACCACCTTTTTAGATAAATGTTGTCATGTAAGTAGTAAACCCAGTGTTTATATTCCACCGCAATTGGAAGTTAATATTTATTGACTATTATTCCAAACGATAAAACTTTCAAATGTGCTCAATTTACAGTGAAAAGCCTATAGTTACCAACACACTGCCCAAGTGGGAATCCAGCCAGTCTGGAAATGTGGAGTGGTGTCGGCACCTGGGGGGTCGAAACAGCGACTCTAGGTGCCGGCTAGCACTGACCCAGGAACGAGTCTGTCGCGTCCAGCCGCTCTGAGCTTCTTGTGCCTCCTCCTGAACTTGCGAGCCGGCTCCTGTTTTTGTTGTGCTTCCGTTCCACCGCGCCAGTTGTTCGTGAAATTGACAATTGGAGTACGTGTTGCGCCGTCGATCGTTGTTCTTCTTTTAAACCCGCGCAAGCTTGTTCTCGAATGCCTCCTTCCTCCCCGTCACCTTTTATCCACAGCAAAAACAACTGCCGCTATTGCAATGGACATTTCTGGACGTTTCCACTGTCGACTTATGTGGTAAGCACCGTAAGATTCAGTCTGTGTCCCTGAACATGAACAAGTTGCATAGGAAAGTGAGTGAGTGAAGAGACTTGGGCGCCTCTTAACAGCGAGGTCTTGAGAGNTGAACATGAACAAGTTGCATAGGAAAGTGAGTGAGTGAAGAGACTTGGGCGCCTCTTAACAGCGAGGTCTTGAGAGCCAATGGGGGTGTTTCAGGTGAGTATAGAGCAGTGCCAGAATGAAGGAGCGGGGAAAACGAGAAATCCCCGATAAAACCCGCCGACCAGCGACGTCGTCCGGCGCGATTCCCACATACGAAAATCCGGGAGCGACCCCGCCGGGAATCAAACCCGGTTCGCGTAGGTGGGAAGCGAGTAGTACAACAACTGCACCACCGCGGCCCGCCAAAGGAAAGTGATAAGTTATATGCTCACTAGTGGCCTTAAGAGTTCTCAGTTCCCAGTTCTCCTCTCGCGGTACCTGATTCCTAAACCTTGCCCCTGCTCTGCGTCATAAATGTTTCACTTCATTATGGGATGTTCACGTTAAACTTAGTACTTTTAAAAGATCCATTGAAGATCTACCTATATGCACACTGTGTATTCTTCCACCATGCGTAACATTAGCATTACCTGATCACTTCAGTCATACGTCGGTCATGTGACACTATGGAATTATTACACATTTGCTACTTCTTACACATATTCTTATACATTAAAAAACATAAAACATAAGGAATAATTTCAGCACATACAAGTGTTTACCTAACACTTATAATTAAACGTTACGACGTGGAACTACTTNAACATAAGGAATAATTTCAGCACATACAAGTGTTTACCTAACACTTATAATTAAACGTTACGACGTGGAACTACTTCCCCTCCGTCGTTACCAACTTTACTGGATGCACGCCAATCAGGGTGACCGTTATAAGATAATGCAGTTGGCGACAGTGACATTTTTAAAAGGTTTATTACAGAAGTGCTTGATTAACCACGAACAACCAATATCGCTCAGCACCACGTCAATAACTGCGTGGTTGTGATTGACAAGCACCGTGTCAACTTAACGAAAGGATAATATTGGTGAACGTATTACTTACTTTGACTTAGCGTAGGAGTGAAAGGCGCACGATCTCTTGCCGTACATTCGTCATAAAGTCCCCAAGTGTCTGTCATGTTGTTATGGGTAGATTTTGTTGATGAAATGGCCACGTGGACTGACTGTAAAAATTTACTGACCAGCAAATATTTGTACACTTCTGTGTGCTGGTAAGGTGAAACTGAAGAGCGAGTACTTTTTTCTTGTTGAGTTTGTAATCGGACCAGGGGTTACTCTGTTTCCGACACATCCTGTAGGTTTTCAGAACAGTAGTAATCACCTTGTAACAGAATAAGCAATCACGTAAAACCAAACATACGAGACAAACCCCTAATTGTAGGGGGGAACAGTGAACAAATGGTACAAATGGCAAACGTCATTCATGATTAGGGCCTACATCCAACTTTTCTGAAGCCCTTCTAAAGTTCAGCTTTGAGGTTATTCCTCCACCTCGTGCAAACAAAGTTTACCTAAGTCTAGAAAATTACACGAAAGTGACAGCGCGCCGCATTTGTGCGCACTCAGTTTAATAATATTTCTCATCATAACTGTTTCTTACCAGGCATTGCTAACACGACTATTTATCTCTGTTTTTATTCGTATTAATTATAAATAAAATATTATCTATAGGCAAGGTATGAGTAAAAACTAAATTCAACCAAAAATACGACTTATGTTAACAATAGAATATAAGGCTTGCGATACATGACATGGTATTAGCAAACAACCAAACACCTCACGCATGATTTTTCAAAGTTTTGATTCATAAAGTGCGAAGATACCGCGATTCGACTGTATTAAGAGAACTGTGAAGTACAACCATAATGTCAAACACACTCTTATTTTGTAATTTTACAAAACAGTGGTATACAACCTAATGCGGTATGAAATGTAAACGTTTATGCTAAATTGGCAAACTTTTACCTACAAAGTAACGTTTTTGTGCATGTGCATGCGTGTATAAACACTCTCCCACGCCAGTTTCCAAATCTTGTTCACGAACACTGGCACCTCCACGCTCCCAAAACCCAACTCACGTGCGAGTAGCTGTGGTATGTACGTGAGCGTACAATTATATGTAGTCCTCTGTAGCCAGTTGTATTCTCTGCTTGGTAGCATCGTGTTCGATCTTCATTTTATTTGTGATTATCTATTATCATGTGCTCGTCAACAGTTCCAAGTCCCTTTTACAGAACAGCGCAGGATAGGGATTGGGAGAGTGTATGGCTATAGTTAGGGGCAGTGATATTTCGCGAAAAGATTTCGAGACAAGATACAGTCCAAAGCACTACAGGGTCGTCCAGCTTCTTTGATTGGCTAAAAAATGTTCTGACCAGTGTTAACAGTTTGCGCACGAATCACGAAGGTTCAGTGTCGGAGTTACTTAGTCCTGAGTGGCTTGGTCAAAGACGGACACGGTACCAGCAGCCAATGGAGGTATAACAACAGCTGAGGTGTGTATATAGTTGAAATCTACTGTGTGCTCCGATTTTTACACGAAAAGTCACTGGCTCTAGCTATAGTCTATTCGCGGTATCTTCACACTTTCTGAATCACATATTTGAATAATCACACTACGTATGGTGTGATTGGCTATTTACTAAATGCGTCATGTGCCGCAGGTGTAGTATACTTCTGTTAACACAAAATTTACTTATTTTTTAATACTTAACTTTTATTTGTATTTTTGTATTAACTATAATATTTCATTTACATTTAATATAAAAAACAGAGAGAAAATTGGTTTCTTGATAATGCCTGGTAAGAAATAGTTCTCATACAAAATATTATTAGAGAGTGCGCAAGAACACGGTGCGTTGTCCGTTTGGTGTAATTGTCTACACTTGGTTCAGCTTTATTTGCATGAGGCGGTAGAATATAATGGAAATAGAACTTAAGGAGGCTTCAGAAAAGTTGAAAGTTACCGTGAATGGACTGTACACACGAACTGAACCAACATTCTTCTCCAGTCGGGGTGATAAGTCACTTTGGAAAAAACCACTCCGGTGCCCCTCCGGGTTTGTTATTGACACAGAGCGTGTTTGGTCATACGCTAACACGTCTGACTCTTATCCGGGAGATTATGGGTTCAATCCCGGCTTGCTGCACCCGGGAGGGGGGGGGGAGGTTTGAAACACAGCTTGTGTTGAAAATAGTTAGTGGTGTTTTCTGATCCCTAGCAACGGTCCACAGTCGAGAGAGAGCGTACGCAGGCGACAAACGCCCACGTCTACACTCAGCTGGTGATGATGACCTAATGACGCACCTAGGGTTTCCAAGGCGAGGTGACAGTGCAGTGGTTAGGCACAACCTTTATGCGGCGCTGGGAGGGATCGACAACACAGTAACCCGTCCTGACACCGGGAACCATGCTTCAACCTTCTGATATCGGGGTGTATTTTACTTGCATATTCAGTCTGCGTTAAAAATAGTTTGTTATTAATATATTTTGAAAAATATTTATGTAAGTTAATTCCAGAGAAATATTTTCTACAGTTACAAAATGTATGCTCTTCTTACATATGCAATTTAATTCATTATTTTCTGACGGTTGTGTGACAGTGGTGTGGTGGTCATATTACCTGCCTCACACCTAGGCGAACTGGGTTCTATTCCTGGTGGGGTCACTCCTGGATTTTCGCACGTGGGAATCACGCAGGACGGTGGGTTTTCTCGTGGATCTCCCGTTCCCTCCTCCCTTTCATTCCCGCGTTGCTCCATACTCCCCTCGCTCCATTTCATCGGCTCTCGCGAGCTGCTCAAATCTCTCCACTTTTCTGACAATTCTGGCGATGTGTGCTGTGTGTAATAAACTCCGCGTGTTGGCGCAGAACTCCACTGAAGGCGACTCTTCTTCTGCCTTAACCCTTTCAGACCCACTTTAATTTACAGTTTCAGGTGTTGCAAAACAAAAATGTTTTTGATGCGTGCTGTACTTAAGTCGACACGACACTCGTTTCATTTTCACAGCCCATGAGCTGTAGGCTACATGTTCGGCTGCAAGACGGTTTGCGANAGTCGACACGACACTCGTTTCATTTTCACAGCCCATGAGCTGTAGGCTACATGTTCGGCTGCAAGACGGTTTGCGAATCATTTACCCACATGTAAGATCGTTGGTCGTTGAGCTGCGCTGTGTACAGTACCGACCAAAAATTACCTACACGTGCGTAATGTACACAATTGTGTACGCTGGGTCTGGATGTAGCCTGATCGAAGTGGAGTTAGTTTNATTACCTACACGTGCGTAATGTACACAATTGTGTACGCTGGGTCTGGATGTAGCCTGATCGAAGTGGAGTTAGTTTCCCCTTGAGAAACTCGCCGAGTGCAGAGTGTGTCGACCGGAAGTGCCTACCGAGTGGAAGACTCCCGGCGAGCTCACGGCCCATGCGCGGGCCCGGCTGGGAGCGAGACGAAATGTGACATGTTTTTTAAAGATTTTGGCAGGCGGGAGGGCGGACGCTAAATGGAGGATTGGTGCGGGGGTGAGGGGGTTAGTTTGGTGCTGCGGGTCACGTACTCGCCGCTGTCTGGCGCAGAAGTGCTGAGTTACTGCGGCGGTCCGCCTCTCCCACGACAAGAGCTCCCGCGGGGTCACGGGTTCAAGCCCCACAACCCCCCCCCCTAGGCCACCCTGCCTACCAGCCAACAGCCGTCTGCACGCATCCATCACGTGCGTGGATTGGTGGTTCTCGGCTCACAAACAACCTTCCACAGCCTGCTTTCTTTCTTATGTACCAGGTTCGCATATAAGAGCTCCCTCCGCCTGCCTGCAGCTACATTATGCGGCCTGGGTGGGGAAGCGCGGCAGCAATAGGGGCGACAATTCACGCACATCAAGTGCGCCATCGCCACTACGCGCAAGGCTCTGAACCGGCGTGCTGTATCCTCGTGCGGCGTGTACCCACAAAGTACTCAAGTATACAGAGGCGAAATAGCCGCTTATTCCACGAACTCCAGTCTCACAGGCCAGCAATATGACGTCACTGATCAGCGACATGTCGGAACGCCGTCTGCCAATCAGCGCCTGGTAACTTACTGGACAGCCGTTAGTCCAGTCAGTAGGGGACCTTTCGTAGCGCGCATGAGGCAGTCAGTCACAAGACCCGTTTCCATAGAGTCTCACAGCCAAAGAATTGCATGGGTACGCACAAACAAAGGAACCACAGCGTTATATCATCTCTGTGTATTTATCTACTCCACGGTGTGCCTATTGAAGTTTAAGTGGCGACACTATCGTTATATTGGTGGGTGGAAAGTCTGTGCCAAGTTTCAATGCAGGGTTCTTGAGTATATTAGTTTGTATATGACGCGTATATTTTGAGAAACAGCGCTTTGTAATCAGTTTTTAGCTACATTGGAGTGCTCAGGAATGGACGTAGAACTTTAGCATGACTTCAGAAAAGTTGGAAGTAACCACGAATGGACAGCATTAGTACATCTGAAGCAGGACATTCAAAAGTACTCAGTTTACCGTGAGCAGACTATACCAGTATCCCCCAAAGTACGGGTCGCAGACTAAAATTTGGTGGGCCCTGAAAAATATAATTTCATACATAAACAGATGCATGAGTTATAAATGTTATAATTGAGAACCTACACACATGCAATGCAACTGTCAATCAGACGTAAAATACTACGCAGAGTGCGCAGTGAATGCGACCCCCACCGCCGCACCACCACCCCCGCGGACAACACTCGCGCCGACCGACTGAGTGAGCCAGTTTCTCGCATAAGGCATTGAAGTGAGTTCTGAACTTTGGCATTTTATTTTATGGGTCGCGGTTCATAGAACTTTGGGAATCACTGACCTATACCATAAAACTTCCCTAGTGGAACATATGTAAGTATAACAGGTTGTAGTTTGTGAAGCAGCCAGCTGTTATCTGGGATAGAAGTGTTCTGGCAAGGAGAGGGAGTGATGTGCGAGGCGCTGCTCGGGTGTGTACCTGGAGGTGACGTCACTCGCGCATTCCCGCGCTCGTCGAGGGCCGGCGCTTGTTTTGGCGCTTACCCGCGGGGGGGAGAGAACGGCGAGTAACGAGCTCCTGATCTGCCGTGCAGAGAGCGACCAGCGAGAGACGTGATGTGCCCATCATGGCCCAGACACGACGTCCAACTGAGGCCTGGCAAGGTTGCCAACTGCTCACAATCACGGGAAATAAAAGGCCAATCGGATACCTAAACAAGGCCAAAAAATAAAGTAAACAAAGAGGTTGATGAGAAAACTAAAATATAAGCACCAATAATGCAAAGTCTGCTACTAAAACAAGAAGTTATCAATATAACTAAAGAGCCTACTTTCCTCTACATGAAGTTCTTAAAATGTTAGATTGTAGGTGGATGTTGACGTCTCGTTGACAGAGATACAATTAGAAACAGAACTAGAAACAAATGCAGTACTGGCGAGACCGTTACACATACGCACGTGCCTTACCCGGGACTCGATCACTGAACGCCTCGTACCGTAAGCTGACGTGCGACGAACGACATTACGGGGGTGGCATTCGGAACGTCAGCTTCAATAGTAATCAATCTGAAGTTCTGTTACACTAGGATTCTCTACTTCAAATATTTACTGGAACATCATTATGAAAACAAGTGTGTGTCACTTAAATTATGTAAGTTTTCATGGCCTACCGNTTCAAATATTTACTGGAACATCATTATGAAAACAAGTGTGTGTCACTTAAATTATGTAAGTTTTCATGGCCTACCGTAACACTACATGTGTGCAGAATTTGTTGCAAATAGCTTAATGGGTTCTCGAGATATGGTATAAAAGCTTACTCTCTCATTTGACGCTACCGTACAAAAAAAAACCCAAAAACTGGCTCTTTATAGACAGGCATATATGATGCTTCTGATAGATACTCAAATATGTCGAATTATTTAATAGATATGAAAAACCTATCCAAATAATTCATACAGCACCATTTTGAAAAAAAAAAAGTGTCTGAACATCTTGAGTTATGCAAGTTTACATGCGTGAAACATTTGGTAGGAATTAGATTATTGGTTCCTGAGGTATTCCATAAATGTTGCATTTCATCACGTGGCACTTTATTACAGAAAGACGGCAGAATGATCTATGTAAGCACATTTGATGCTTCTAATGGATAGTGTCATTATACAAAGCTTAATTGAAATAGGTGAAATGGTTTAATAGAAATGACAGACTTCTTATCTAAATTACTTATATTGCAGCCAGAGTGTAAACAAAGCCAGACACACTGTCAACATGGCCTACTGTAGCACTAATAGTGTGAGAAGTTCGGCGGGGTGTTGATTGGTCCCAGACATTTGACAAAAAGCTCCATTTTCTCATGTGGTCATTTCTTCATTACTGAAGGAAAAAACGGAGATTTATTGACTCATTCTATATTTTTCATAGACACTGTTACATATTAAGTCGGTTGAAATTGTTTGGGACATGTGTCATACTGACATAAAATATTTACATTGCTGTGATTTTGAAAATATGCGACTACCTCCTTAAGTCATATAAACTTAGGAAGACTACAAAAGTATAACTTCTCGCCTGAACTTGGTGGGTGTCAGTTAATAGTTTCTCCATATAAGACACAAAATCTTAATTTCTCATATGGTGCTATCTTCCAGAATGGCGAGCAAATGCCTTTATGGATTCACTCATTTCATGCTTGCATATATACTGTCAGCCTACAAGGTTAGGATTAAATTGGTTTCAGTGTTTTGTAAATATANATAAAAGGCCAATCGGATACCTAAACAAGGCCAAAAAATAAAGTAAACAAAGAGGTTGATGAGAAAACTAAAATATTAGCACCAATAATGCAAAGTCTGCTACTAAAACAAGAAGTTATCAATATAACCAAACAGCCTACTTACCTCTGCACGGATGCAAATAATTCTGATGAAGTTCTTAAAACGTTAGATTGTAGGTGGATGTTGACGTCTCATTGACAGAGATACAATTAGAAACAGAACTAGAAACAAATGCAGTACTGGCGAGACCGTTACAAATACGCACGTGCCTTACCCGGGACTCGATCACTGAATGCCTCGTACCATAAACTGACGTGCGACGAACGACATTACGGGGGTGGCATTCGGAACGTCAGCTTCAATAGTAATCAATCTGAAGTTCTGTTACACTAGGATTCTCTACATCAAATATTTACTGGAACATCATTATGAAAACAAGTGTGTGTCACTTAAATTATGTAAGTTTTCATGGCCTACCGTAACACTACATGTGTGCAGAATTTGTTGCAAATAGCTTAATGGGTTCTCGAGATATGGTATAAAAGCTTACTCTCTCATTTGACGCTACCGTACAAAAAAAAACCCAAAAACTGGCTCTTTATAGACAGGCATTTATGATGCTTCTGATAGATACTCAAATATGTTTAATTATTTAATATATATGAAAAACCTATCCAAATAATTCATACAGCACCATTTTAAAAAAAAAAAAAAAAAAAGTGTCTGAACATCTTGAGTTATGCAAGTTTACTGGCCCCTATAGTAATACATGCGTGAAACATTTGGTAGGAATTAGATTATTGGTTCCTGAGGTATTCCATAAATGATGCATTTCATCACGTGGCACTTTATTACAGAAAGACGGCAGAATGATCTACGTAAGCACATTTGATGCTTCTAATGGATACTGTCAGTATACGAAGCTTAATTGAAATAAGTGAAATGGTTTAATAGAAATTATAGACTTATTATCTAAATTACTTATATTGCAGCCAGAGTGTAAACAAAGCCAGACGCACTTTCAACATGGCCTACTGTAGCACTAATAGTGTGAGAAGTTCGGTGGGGTGTTGATTGGTCCCGGACATTTGACAAAAAGTTCCATTTTCTCATGTGGTCATTTCTTCATTACTGAAGGAAAAAATGGAGATTGATTGACTCATTCTATGTTTTTCATAGACACTATTACATATTAAGTCGGTTGAAATTGTTTGGGACATGTGTCATACTGACATAAAATATTTACATTGCTATGATTTTGAAAATATGCGACTACCTCCTTAAGTCATATAAACTTAGGTAGACTACAAAAGTATAACTTTTCGTTTGAATTTGGTGGGTGTCAGTTAATAGTTTCTCCGTACAAGACACAAAATCTTAATTTCTCATATGGTGCTATCTTCCAGAATGGCGAGCAAATGCCTTTATGGATTCGCTCATTTCATGCTTGCATATATACTGTCAGCCTACAAGGTTAGGATTAAATTGGTTTCAGTGTTTTGTAAATATAGCATGCTATGTCAAAATGTTAACGTGAAGGCAATTTTTTAAATAAGTGCCTGGGCCTCGTAAAACACAGCCAATCACTTTATGTGGTCCACCTCAGTATTACTTGTTTTCCAAATTTGGAAGGCATTGGTTGATTGATTCCCGAGATATTACAAAACTGTACCTACTCGTGTGGCACCATCTTACAAAATGAGGAACAAAACAGGCTCTGGGTAGAAAAATTTGATTATTGTAATAGATACTGCGAGAATGCAAAGTATATTCATAATGTGTTACATGGTTTAGTATATATAGCATAGTATTCTAAATTGTTAATGCGGCCACCATTTTGAATGTAACAGTCTGGCCCACTGAAACATGCCAGTTTACATGCTTTATCGTATTATTACTTGATCGCCATATTTAATCGGAATCATTATATTGTTTCGCGATATATAACATTGAAACTTTATTTTAATGTGGTGCTATCNTCGCCATATTTAATCGGAATCATTATATTGTTTCGCGATATATAACATTGAAACTTTATTTTAATGTGGTGCTATCCTACAAAATGGCGTTAAAAAGAGGCTATGTATTGACACATTTGTTGCTTGTTAAAAGTAATTTCAGTATAGAAAGTTTGGTCGAATTTTGACTAACAGTGTTGTTAATATTGCGAATAACCCTATTATATTTATATAGCCGCCATCTTAAAAAGAGCTACATTATCCATTTCAACTGTATATATGAACGTGGTCAACAATACTAGTATATTACTTATATGCCAAATTTGGCAGGAGTCGTTTGTGTTGTTACCGAGATATAATGATAAAAAGCTTTATGTAGCGTGTTGCACATCTTACAAAATGGCTGGTTAACATCATTATCACTGTTCAATGCATACCTGATGCAATCTTAACGTAACAAATTTAGTTTAAATCCGTTAAATTATTTCCGAAATATAATGTAGAAGCTTAATTTTTCATATGCAATATCTTACAAAATGGTGGACGAAAATATTATCGGTTTTTAAATTAAATGCTTACATAATGCACTGGCAACGTACCAATTTTGGTTCCTGGGATATTACGGAAAGGCTTTATTTGTTAAATTTGCGCTATTTTACAAAATGGCCGATAAATACAATTATCGATTTATAAATTGTGATGTTTATATAATTCGTTAGTAGTGTTCCAAATTTTTGGATTAATTCGGATAATTGGTTCCCGAGATATAACTTTTAACATAGTGGCCTAAATTTCAAAATTGCCGCCATTTAGAAAATAAGTACCCGGCATGATTGATAACTATAAAAGTCTTATGTCCTTGCTATATACTGTATGGGGAACTAGTTTGGTTAAATTTGGTTGTGGGGTTTAACAGTTATTAGGGAGGGGGNGTCCTTGCTATATACTGTATGGGGAACTAGTTTGGTTAAATTTGGTTGTGGGGTTTAACAGTTATTAGGGAGGGGGCAGACTGTCCAGACAGACAACCAGGTGATGCATAAACCTATCTTTCCCTACGGAAAAGAGGCTAAAAATGANGGGGGCAGACTGTCCAGACAGACAACCAGGTGATGCATAAACCTATCTTTCCCTACGGAAAAGAGGCTAAAAATGATTTAACCTTGAGTTCACATTCGCAGTATTAGTAATATGCTTTCAGTGTTATGATTATAAACTGGTTTGGTCAACCTGTAAACTCATTCGATAACACCCACTCTTGTTTTACCTGTGTATACTTCGGACTCGGAGACAGCGATGAATATAACAAATCTATTCCAAAAACACATCAAATAAAAACTAAGAAAACTGCTTAAGAATTTTCTGCACTTAACCTCTTTCTCTTACACGTATTACGAACAAATATCATGTATCTCAAAAGTACCACTTATTCATGAAAACACGACTGTTCCCTTTAAATGTGTTCTGTGTCGTGGATCTTCGCAGACCAACTCGTTTCCTTCTTCGATGTATACGTAAAAAGAGCTGAGCGCGTGTAATATTGCATCATCGTAATCAGCTGCGTCATGCAGATATAAAAACAGATAAAAATTGTTTAAGTAATAATGTTTACAGCTAAAAATAGCTGAATATTTTGTAGCAATTCCTTTCTAATATTAAGCTAGATTTAGGTATAAAAATCTAAATTGGCAACACTGGAGGTAGATGCCATGCTCCTCGGGCCACGGCAAATCCGCCCCCCACCCCCCGTCTCCTACGAGTGACTGACGGGCACAGGCGGTAAAAAAAATTAGTGCAGTGACGGTGGGTGGTAACGGGGGAGCTGCGAGGTTTCTCGTGAGAACCAAGTCGTGGACCCCGGCCGGCGCTCGCGAGGCTAACGAGAGATTCGTCAGGCGGAGGTTGGAAGACGGCTCGTGCTCCGAGGGACAATGCTGCACGTCTCAGCCTCCTGCCAGCCCAGTAACGATCTCGTTACTCCTCGCTGCCTCCTAAGCCGCCCTAGTTCCTGGAACCTCCAGCTATCTCGGCGCCTGCCTGCCTTGACTGACCCCCGCGCCAATACTCTTCCTCACTCACTGGAACGTCCCTGGAATGAATTTCCTTTCCTTCACTGCGCCAATATTTAAACACATAACCTATATTTGCACGTGACATCACCTATTTCTGGCTAAAAGCTAACAACTGCATATCAACCCGGGTTTTCCTGAAACTAACCTTCCCCACTACAACCCCTCGACTCAAACAGGGGCCGCGGTGGTGTAGTGGTTAGACTACTAGCCTCTTATCAAGGCGAACCGTGTTCGACTCCCGTCGGGGTCACTCCCGAATTTTCGCACGTAGGAATCGTGCCGGGATATTCCGCTGGCCAGCGGGTTTTCTCAGATATCTCCCATTTTTCCTGCCCTCACATTCCGACGCTGCTCCATTCTCAACTTTTTGGACCCCCATCGGCTCTCAACTCCATTTGCAACGAGGTGGTACGTGAGTTCGATTCCCGGTCCGGCCATCCTGAGTTAGGTCTTCCACGGTTGTTCGAAACCACTCCAGAAGACTGCCGCGATGGGCCGTCACCAGAGACGAGGGGCAATACTTTCCGGCTCCGAACTGCGCGAGCGACTGGTTCCCTCCCAGCGACCCTGCTGTCGACGACGGGCAAGTTCTGCCTACTCCCTCGTAACACCACGGCCATCATCGCCAGCGGGGGCTGATCGTCGCAGCCTAGTTCTCAATCGGTGATTTCAACCAGTAGAATTATTCTACTGAATCTTCAGTCCATGATCTGTTATCCACTGGTGAATTAGATGAGTCCTTTGAAGTTTTACTGCCAGTCCAGTTATATTCACTAAGAATCAATANCTGTTATCCACTGGTGAATTAGATGAGTCCTTTGAAGTTTTACTGCCAGTCCAGTTATATTCACTAAGAATCAATACAAATCACTATTTTATCAGTGATTATCAGCAATGATCAGTAGGATTTCACTAATTCAAGTTGGGCAGTTTCGACAGATATGCAGTCTAATTCGCTGATTTGGAGCAGTTTTAAATTTTTCGCTTGTAGCTCCCGACAATGTTGGAAGTTCANGATATGCAGTCTAATTCGCTGATTTGGAGCAGTTTTAAATTTTTCGCTTGTAGCTCCCGACAATGTTGGAAGTTCAGACACCTGTATGCTAGACTCCACAGTCCTGTGAATGTACTTCATGTCTCAGCTAGTGTTCACTAGCTTCTGCCCGAGTGAGTAGCCAGTTTGACTTCGTAACAAGTAGCTCAGGATTTGGCGTTCGTTTCCTAGCAAGTTTATTATTTACACAGAGTCATCCAGGATGTGTCTAATAATTTGTGATCCAACTGCGACTCTAAAACGCGCACGTCTGAAGGCTAGCTTGCCCTCGAATGTGTTCGCGATGTTTTCAAAAAAAGCAATTACGTTACCGGTTATATGTCGGACTTCACTGTGAATAGCAGGGCGTTTTTTTACTCGAACATGACGTTACATACTCTTTAGTGAGTACCTCCCGCAAGGTTGACGTGTTCGCTTTACATCCGTGCTGACTATACAATGAGTATCGGTGGCACTGTTGCTTACCTGTGATTGGCTCGCTAGACCTTCCCCGCCTCCCACCAATGTCCTTGAGTAAGGTCACGACCCGTGACCGCATCCTTTCCAGATATTTTGTTGAAGTTGCCGAGTATTACCACACATCAATTTAAATGTTTCAATATTTTACTTGTACTTTCTTATTACTAAAATTTATTTTGCAAAATACGTAGATTCCAAAATGTATTTATTTAAGATGACAATAAAATAGTTCTGCTATTTAACTGTGTGTGCGTAGTTCCATGTTCGGTGTCAAATGCTAAATTAACTTCTCACACAGATTGGTGAGGTGAAAACAGAAGGTAGGTGAAATATTTGCTAGGAAAACACGCAAAGATGNATTAACTTCTCACACAGATTGGTGAGGTGAAAACAGAAGGTAGGTGAAATATTTGCTAGGAAAACACGCAAAGATGGTGGAAAATCTCGAGAATGTTTTGAGCCAACACATATTCTATAAATCTCACTAATTTATTCTTTCATGATTGGATGAACAAGGTTTTGACTCGGCTAAGTTGTTTGCAGACCGATCACGAACGTTCTGCCATATAGTATCAGAATCCTCATTGGCCCAGTGAAATGGGGCAGAAGCTTCATACATGCCTGACAGCAAATAAGGAAAGAGAATTGTCGGACACGCATACAGTACGTTGTGTCCTAGCACACAGTCAACTTGTCCCGCGATAAACCACCATCTCTAGATATAGGCCGTGTGATTTACGACAACGCTTTCATCGCTCGCACGGCACTTGCAAATGCCATCATGTGGGAATGATACCAACCACATAGTAAGCATGTCTTCTAATAGATAAAACTCAAAGCAGGAAATGATAAAATAATGGGTTTACGATATTTGAAATGTTAAGAAGCCAGCGATAATTATTCTGAACGCGCAATCGTACAAAGAATTATGGCAGAAAGTGTTTCGTTGTACTATCTCAGTCGTAAATTGTAACAGATCCAGGAAATAAACGTTAGGGGACATTTATAACTCTGAAATAATTTCTCACGGCCCGTTATTCTAAAGCTGGTAAACATTTTTACATCGAAAATATACATGACTGATGATCAATGGTTATTTTTAGTTATAACACGGCTTTATGGTAGACTGCACAGCCCTCTACTTATCAGTGTGTCCATGTGGCTTTCATTGTCACAACTCACTGTACAGTTACACTCGGCCACACAGAACCAAGCCTTCCTTCTGCTACATGTTTACACAGTGAAATATTTTGGTACGTTTTACAAAGAATTATATTGTTAACTAGAAATAATTATTTTTGTATCGTTACAAGAAAAATATTGCATTTTAACAACACACTGTCTTATAAAACCTACAAGATTGTTTATGTATCTCCACGTCTGTAATACATTTGAAGTGAACGGTACTTGCTTGTTAAGTCCGTTGCAAAGTTCCGTACAACGTTTTGCGTGCGCAGTGCAAGATGTCGCAGGCAAGACGTTGCGTGTGGACAGGAAAACAGCAATTTTGCGAACTGCGTGTAGACGGAAATTGGAGACGAAAAACTGAAGGCGGGAGCATTTCTGTCCACGCAGTGTTTGTGATCTGTGCGGGCTAGTCAAAGCGCGTTGACCTTCCTGTCTTCTCCGTACACGTAGTTCAGTTTCCATTTGGTAATTGTGTCACAATAGTATTAACAGTGAACGCTATATTTAAGTTTCGTTCAAAACAATGACGGATCTTCGACAACACACGCGTGAATTTCTAGCAGAGTTATTTTAGCACTACAAGAGGTTCTCGTGTGTATTCGGTGGCAGGGAGAAAAGGAGCCAAAAAATATGGCATGCGATTTTGATAGAAAAATACAAAGAAGTTGACACAGCGGCCAACAGAGAAAAAAATCATAAGAAATTATTTTACGTATGTTTACACGAAAGAGTTAGTAAAAGTAGGTCATTAAATCCTCTAGGGATGGGGACGACGATGTGTACAAACCATAGTAATATGATTGTGATGAGTCTGGGGCATCGGTGTCTGGAGTAGGAGCTAGGAGCCGGCCAGCCGCCATATTGGATTATTGTGACCTGGACCTCGACCTTTGACCTTTGACTCAAAAATAAATAAATAAATCCTAAAAATTAAAAATAAATCAAAAAATTTCATAAAATTTTTTATAGATAATCTGTTTAAAATTATTAAGAAATGTATTTAAAATTTATTTTAAAAAACTTAAATTTCCGGAGAATCCCTAAACCCCCTCCCCCAATACTCACTCCGCCATTTTGGTAGACGTCACAGTCACCATCCACCATTTCTGTTGGTGCAGTCCGCCATATTGGAAGGTGTGGTCTGCAATCTTGGTAGGCGTCACAGCCACCACCAGCCGTCTTGNGCAATCTTGGTAGGCGTCACAGCCACCACCAGCCGTCTTGTTTTTTTTTTCGTTTGTCATTTGTTTATACATTACTGGAGATTGTATCTCACCTTCGTTCAACCGTCATCTTTGTTTTTTCTTTTGTAATTTGTTTTGCATTGCTGATGCTGTCTCCAGCACCGCGCCTAGCAGACGACTGACACCCTACACTCCCCCCTTCCAATATAATTAGTTGACCAATTTCCCTACCCCTGATTATAATTTACTGATTGCCCAAACCCTTCCAATATATTTAATTGCTCCACCAATGTTTCTCATTAGTTGATTTATCATGCGTTTTCAGATACATTAGTTCGACCAATTAGAGGTGTTCACTCGAACTCTACAGCTATTTCTCATTAGCTAACTGTCCCACCTCCGTCACCCCATACATCAATTACTCAACTTCGTTCGACCTATTATTTGGCAGGCCTCCACCTCCAACCTGATTCTCATTGGCTAACCACATCGCATGACAATCTCTCTGATTAGCTAATTGCTCATGCATTTTCAGAAACCTTCGTTCTGACCCATCGGCGGCCTACTTTAATCTCGATGTCGGACTATTTTTTCCCCCTTAAAAACAATTTAAGACTCACCCCGAGCCCCCTCGGTAAAGCAGTCATTTTTCTCGCTGTAGATCCTTTTTCGCTATTTCAAGAGGAAAACCCAGCGACCATTTCGAAACTTGCAGATGGCGGACGGTGGCTGTGACATCTACCAAGATGGTGGACTGCACCGACCAAAATGGCGAAATGAGTATGAGGGGATATGGGAACTTCCGGAAATTAAAATTTTTTAAAACATTTTTTCAAAGAATTTTATAATAATTATCAAATATTTTTTTAATAAAATTGTTTTATATATTTTTTATAATCCTTTTAGAATTTAGATTTTTTTTGGATTTTTTATGGTTTAAGGTTAAATTGACATGGATAAAAGATGGCGGCCGGCGCATAGCTCCTATGCCAGACGCCGATGCTCCAGACTCACCACAATCATACTACTGACCATCGTTCAGTTACTTCCAATTATTTAGTTTTCTTGAGTAATCAAGAATAGATAAGATATACGCAAGTTTAAGACTTGCACTCTAAATCAAAGCAGTTAAAACTGCTTCAAAACAGCGAATTTAACTGCATGTATTTTGAAAATTCTGCATTATAATTAGTAACANAAAGCAGTTAAAACTGCTTCAAAACAGCGAATTTAACTGCATGTATTTTGAAAATTCTGCATTATAATTAGTAACATTTTACCGAGCATTTATGTTGATGGTATTAATTGATTAAACTGTGATTTATACTGATTCCTAGCGAAGTGCGTTGGCCTGGCACCCGCACCTCTGTGCACTTCACTGATACACCAGTAACTGAAGACTAGTAACGTAATTCTACCAATTGAAATCACTGATTCATATTTAGAGTGTAGATATTTAAATAATTTTTATTGTCAAAATATATTTTTTCACCTCTTTCAGTTTTATGAAACAGGATATTTTTTTTTCTTAATATTTGATACATTTCAATNCAAAATATATTTTTTCACCTCTTTCAGTTTTATGAAACAGGATATTTTTTTTTCTTAATATTTGATACATTTCAATGTTAGAATAATTAATATAAAAGGAAGTAAATTATCATGCTTTCAAGAAGTGTGTACCTCCTCAGAACCTTGTGAATAGCTTTTTACGGTTCTGGTATGTCCTCAGTGCTTGCTTAGACGTGATAGTNATGTACCTCCTCAGAACCTTGTGAATAGCTTTTTACGGTTCTGGTATGTCCTCAGTGCTTGCTTAGACGTGATAGTTGTGTATTCCAAGTTCTTATAACGTCTGCCAGTTGCCAGGAATCTTAACGTCACAGCAAGTCTCTCGTGTGATGAAATTGCTTCACTCATACACGTGCTTTGCTTTATGATCTCTGGCGTTACCCGATTCCTATCAAATATTGTACGTTTGAACATCCGTCCGTAATTAATTTCTCCGCGAAACTCACGAAGTAACATCACACGCGTAGATCAGTTTCCTTTCAGCATCCCGTGTCTGGACCAATGTGAACGCCGGGTGCACTAGAGACGTTCTGTAAGACGTATTGCAACCAAGAACTCAACAGCACGTCCTTGTGGTAGATCACATAAAACCGATGGTAGAAACTGAGCGGAAAACTGTGCCGTCGTAATGAAGTACGAAATATTGCGTGTGGACCGGCCTTTATAATTCCACTTTATCCGTACACTTTCCGCAGTAACATGCTCTAGACTTATTTCTAGCTTACTTGCAGCGCTGGAGAAATTATCTTGGACGTAGTCTCCAGAGAATTGTTTACGTAAAACAATAAGCAATGACTATGCAGTTAGTTGGCAGTACTGTGGACACTGCCAGGTGGACGAAGCACGCGAGGCCAACTCGTGATTTGACGAGTGTCGCATGCCGCAGGAGTGTAGGGCACAGTGGGGATGGGGTAGGTTGGGCAAGGTGCGAGGCGATGATTGCCTCAGGTGGAGAGGCGTCCTGACGCAACGGCGCCTCAGTGAAAGCCGTCGTCACCTGGCACGACGCCCGGACACCACGCACCCATCGCTAGGGCAGTGCTGCCTCGCCACTCGCCCGTCTACACTCTGCACGTACCTTGTACCGCGAGCGAAGTACACTAATGCAGACTGATGTACTGCATGTACCTGTACCTGCCCTGCTACTAATACACCGGCTGTATGCCTTCATATAGTGCTTTCAGCGATGCGCTCATTGACTACATTAACCTTATTCAGTTATCACAGTCAATTGTAAACCTGATAAATAAATAATAATATGACGGGTAAAGCAGCTCTGGCTTCTTGAATTATTTGGGATGTTACAAGATCAAGTTGTGCATTGTATTTTAGTTAAATAAAAATTCAGTAATAAAAGAAGCTACATTACATTACAAAACCATATTCATCGCAGTCATCATGTAGCATTAATTTGTTGTCATGCAGAATATCCAACTATATAATACAATAACATAAATTGATTTAAATATTACTCAATATTTCTAACGATTTATGCGATATAATACATCACAATAAGGCATTAATTCATTAGATCTATTCTTAAAAGGTCACATTATTTTAGAACCTGTTAATATTAAAACATAATTGAAATATTAATATCCGTCATTCATTTTTATAAAATTAATTTGCTAGTTTTTGAACATTGAGGACAATTATAAACTTATTAATTTTTGTATAGTTTATAATATCAGCATTGTCAGGATAAAAATAATATTATAAAAATAATTGTGTATTACTTTAATTAATTTTTGTCGTATTTCTTTTAACAAAGTAGCATCTTGCAAATTTGAGACTAACATATGATGCACAAGATGTAATTTATAATTTTCATATCAGGTTTCCTGAAATTATAAAAAAAAGGCTTTTAATATGGTCTTAAGTTTAAATGAAAAAATTGTGATTAGCTACAAGTTCTACAGTAAAATATTTAAAAATTATTTTTGCACATTTTTAATCAGAATAATTAATTTTTTTCACTTTTCACCATATAATGTCAAATACCGATACTCTTTACTTTATTGTACCTGATAACTGAATTTCGAACTATTATCAACATATATGCGAAGAAATTCACTTCATTAAAAATTGTTAACCATTTTTAAATTAAATTCCTTAGAGGCAATAGATTAATTTTATAAATTGGTACAATGTTTAAACTTTTAAATTAGTTTCTATTTTAATATTTTTAATAACAATAATTTGTTGTTTTTATCTACAACAAAGATAACGTCTATTATTTTCTGCTAACTTACTGCTTTATCCAAACTGGCGCTTATAATTCAAAATACATACGTTTGTCTAAATTATATTACAATATCTTGTAAAATTTCTTTCTTTTCTAATTTAATTTTTTATTTACACGATAGGCATTTTCGACTATTTTATAACAACGTAGTCATGCATATTTTTTATATTTTGATAAAATACATGTTTGGCTATACTTATTTTCAGTTCCCGTTGTCAAAATAACTAAAATCGTAGCTACAATCACTTTAAATGTCTGTGAAGTGCGTGAGTGAAGATATTTGGGCGGCNTGTGAAGTGCGTGAGTGAAGATATTTGGGCGGCTCTTAACAGCGAGGTCTTGATATCCGATGAGGGTGATTTAGGTGAATACGGAGCAACGCCGAAATGAAAGGGCGTGAGAAACGGGAGATCCCCGAGAAAACCCGCCGACCAGCGGCATCGTCCAACATCATTCCCACATGCGAAGATCCAAGAGTGGCCCGGCTGAAGATTGAACCCGGTTTGCCTTGGTGGGAGGCAAGCAGACTAACCGCTCAACCACCGCGGCCCCTTATGTATGTTAANGGATTGAACCCGGTTCGCCTTGGTGGGAGGCAAGCAGACTAACCGCTCAACCACCGCGGCCCCTTATGTATGTTAAAATACTAACATGCTGAAACTAGAAACTTTTCTCTTACATTGTCATGATTTAGCACATCCTATTTTTGCGAATAGAGAACCTNTAACATGCTGAAACTAGAAACTTTTCTCTTACATTGTCATGATTTAGCACATCCTATTTTTGCGAATAGAGAACCTGTCTGATTGTACTTGAAAACATTCAAGCTTATATCCACTTCCGCGAAAACCTGAGGGGACCAGGTAGCACGGGATTGGGTGTTTGTTTTCTTGCAGATTATTTATTGGCTTAAATTCGTCCAGGGCGAGGCTTACAAGCTGCTAACCAATGGGAGAAGATAGCCACATGTGCCGTATATGCGTGTAAAGTGTCGAGTTATAAGGTTATCGTGCTTAGAGGTTTCAAGTGGTCGAAGAGATGTTCGTAAATAATAGAAGGACGAGTTGNGGTAGGTTGGGCAAGGTGCGAGGCGATGATTGCCTCAGGTGGAGAGGCGTCCTGACGCAACGGCGCCTCAGTGAAAGCCGTCGTCACCTGGCACGACGCCCGGACACCACGCACCCATCGCTAGGGCAGTGCTGCCTCGCCACTCGCCCGTCTACACTCTGCACGTACCTTGTACCGCGAGCGAAGTACACTAATGCAGACTGATGTACTGTATGTACCTGTACCTGCCCTGCTACTAATACACCGGCTGTATGCCTTCATATAGTGCTTTCAGCGATGCGCTCATTGACTACATTAACCTTTTTCAGTTATCACAGTCAATTGTAAACCTGATAAATAAATAATAATATGACGGGTAAAGCAGCTCTGGCTTCTTGAATTATTTGGGATGTTACAAGATCAAGTTGTGCATTGTATTTTAGTTAAATAAAAATTCAGTAATAAAAGAAACTACATTATATTACAAAACCATATGCATCGTAGTCATCATGTAGCATTAATTTGTTGTCATGCAGAATATCCAACTATATAATACAATAACATAAATTGATTTAAATATTACTCAATATTTCTAACGATTTATGCGATATAATACATCACAATAAGGCATTAATTCATTAGATCTATTCTTAAAAAGTCACATTATTTTAGAACCTGTTAATATTAAAACATAATTGAAATATTAATATCCGTCATTCATTTTTATAAAATTAATTTTCTAGTTTGTGAACATTGAGGACAATTATAAACTTATTAATTTTTGCATAGTATATAATATCAGTATTGTCGGGATCAAAATAATACTATAAAAATAATTGTGTATTATTTTTATTAATTGTTGTCGTATTTCTTTTAACAAAGTAGCATCTGCCAAATTTGAGACTAACATATGATGCACAGGATGTAATTTATAATTTTCATATCACGTTTCCTGAAATTATAAAAAAAAATCTTTTAATATGGTCTAAAGTTTAAATGAAAAAATTGTGATAAGCTACAAGTTCTACAGTAAAAATATTTAAAAATTATTTTTGCACATTTTTAATCAGAATAATTAATTTTTTCACCATATAATGTCAAATACCGATACTCTTTACTTTATTGTACCTGATAACTGAATTTCGAACTATTGTCAACATCTATGCGAAGAAATTCACTTCATTAAAATTTTTTAACCATTTTTAAATTAAATTCCTTAGAGGCAATAGATTAATTTTATAAATTAGTACAATGTTTAAACTTTTAAATTAGTTCCTATTTTAATATTTTTAATAACAATAATTTGTTGTTTTTATCTACAACAAAGATAACGTCTATTATATTTTGTTAATGTACTGCTTTATCCAAACTGACGCTTATAATTCAAAATACATACGTTAGTCTAAATTATATTACAATATCTTGTAAAATTTCTTTCTTTTCTAATTTAATTTTTTATTTACCCGATAGGCATTTTCGACTATTTTATTATAACGTAGTCATGCATATTTTTTAGATTTTGATCAAATACATGTTTGGCTATACTTATTTTCAGTTCCCGTTGTCAAAATAACTAAAATCGTAGCTACAATCACTTTAAATGTCTATGAAGTGCGTGAGTGAAGATATTTGGGCGGTTCTTAACAGCGAGGTCTTGAGATCCGATGAGGGTGATCGAGGTGAATACTGAGCAACGCCGAAATGAAAGGGCGTGAGAAACGGGAGATCCCCGAGAAAACCCGCCGACCAACGGCATCGTCCAACATCATTCCCACATGCGAAGATCCAAGAGTGGCCCGGCTGAGGATTGAACCCGGTTCGCCTTGGTGGGAGGCAAGCAGACTAACCGCTCAACCACCGCGGCCCCTTATGTATGTTAAAATACTAACATGCTGAAACTAGAAACTTTTCTCTTACATTGTCATGATTTAGCACATCCTATTTTTGCGAATAGAGAACCTTTCTGATTGTACTTGAAAACATTCAAGCTTATATCCACTTCCGCGAAAACCTGAGGGGACCAGGTAGCACGGGATTGGGTGTTTGTTTTCTTGCAGATTATTTATTGGCTTAAATTCGTCCAGGGCGAGGCTTACAAGCTGCGAACCAATGGGAGAAGATAGCCACATGTGCCGTATATGCGTGTAAAGTGTCGAGTTATAAGGTTATCGTGCTTAGAGGTTTCAAGTGGTCGAAGAGATGTTCGTAAATAATAGAAGGACGAGTTGTAGCGTGTATGGCAATGCTACCACGCTGGGGAAGTCACAATGCCAGTGCACGTTGCCAGAAGTCATGGAAGATCCAGAACGGAGAATGACAATGGGCAGCATTCAGAAGGCCAGACGTAGCTGAAACGACTTAAAGCGAAGCAACTGTCGACTAGATTATATTTAGGTGTTATGGCTGTCAGTAAAACTAATTCACTTCTGATGCCGCAACCCTGGCAATAGTCTCGCAGAAACGAAGCCGGTGTCAGTCGATACAAGTGGGTTATCCCATTCACCCATTGTTTTTGAGATTTTCTACATCAATATAACTAGGGGCAGTGATATTTCACGAAAATATTTCGAGACAAGATACAGTCCCAAGCACTGTAGGGTCGTCCAGCTTCTTTGATTGGCTAAAGAATTTTCTGGGCCGTGTTAACCGTTTGCGCACGAATCACGAAGGTTCAGTGTCGGAGTTACTGAGTCCTGAGTGGCTTGGTCAAAGACGGAGACGGCACCAGCAGCCAATGGAGGTATAACAACAGCTGAGGTGTGTATATAGTTTTAAAGTCTACTTTGTGCTCCGATATTTACGCGATAAGTCACTGGCCCTAAATATAACCTATGGCCGGCATCGTACACAGAACGTCTCAACGTTCAAGGCATTCTCTTTGGGCAACTAATTCGAACCCCTTGCTACTGTTCTGCGTTTAGAACGGTTCATATCCCTGTCACAAAACACCACTCCAACAAAACATTACTTGTGATAATGAAATAATTACTTAATTCCAAGTACAGCAGGTACCAAAACATTTCGCGAATATATTTCAGGACTACTTGTACTCCAAAACACTATAGCTCAGATCCACTTTCGCGACCGCGTGATTATAACAGTCATGCGTTGCAGGTACGTGCCCGCGAATCACGGACACTCAGTGGCGGATTTCCCTAATTCTGATTGGCCCAGTCAGGTAAGGAAATGTCTCCCGACAGACACGTGGCCAATAACCAAACGAAAATTGCGTGTATGCCATAAGTAGAGACCGGAAAAATTCGCGATTTCAATGACATGCAGGCTAAACTCTACAGTCTTATCTACAAATATGCCNATAAGTAGAGACCGGAAAAATTCGCGATTTCAATGACATGCAGGCTAAACTCTACAGTCTTATCTACAAATATGCCGATATTAAATGCACATTGGTTTGTCTGCTGTCACAGTGGAAGATGGCGATTGGGCCAGCGTTCTCCAGGTCCACAGTTTGTGGCACACGTGGTTACCGAATTCAATATATTTGACACGTGTTATGAAGTATAGCTTGTATCAAAATAAATTAGCGAATTTTTCAGGTCTCTAGCCATAAGACATTAGGGTCTAGCCCTCGCGTAAATTTTTTCGCGAAAATCGCAATGAAAAAAATATTTTTGGTGACCACAAAATGTTTTGTTAGTATTCACGTTGCAAAATAAATTTCTTGATGGCGACTAAATTATTCACTGGGCGCCACTGAACTTTTGAGGACAAAAGTACGAAATTATTTTCTAGTGCCTACAATATAATTTGGCGGGGTGACCTCTGTACAAAGTATTTTTCTCTGCGCGGGTGGCACAGCAACGCTGAAACCGGTGATTTGTTTCAAATTGACCAGCATTACAGAGCCTTAACATTTGGTGCTATAACACGGCACCACTTTACAACAACCGTGCAGGTTGAACGACGTGGGGGGGCAATGACACTTGTGAAACTCACGTGTCATTGAGAGTTGAGAGGTTGAGGTCTTCAGTTAAGGCGGCCGCCTACCTGTGACTCGAATTGCGTCACAGAGTGTTCTAAATTCGAGTTTTTTGTATAATATGAAACCACTTAACCTGTTCCCGTTATACCGATATANTACCTGTGACTCGAATTGCGTCACAGAGTGTTCTAAATTCGAGTTTTTTGTATAATATGAAACCACTTAACCTGTTCCCGTTATACCGATATAAAAATAAAACACACTTCATACGAGGTACGAATAACACTCTGTAAACATCACACACAATATAAATACTATCCCCCAACATAGTTACAAACAGCATTTCACACAGCTTCATTTCAATATGTACTGGTCTGAAACGTGTGAAACTTGTATTATACACGCCTGCACTGAACGTCGCTTCAGAGTTTCCATCAATTAAATTATACGGTCACCGCTTAAAGTCCCATAGGTACATGCTGCACGATGGAAACACTGCGCGCCAGTTAACAGCCTCGCGCATAGAGGCGACGGGGCAGTTGATGCGCGTGGCTTTGTCGCCCTTATCGCTACCGCACTTCTCGGCCTCAAACACGTAAAACAAGTCCAGGTAGGCCGCGGCTTTAACAGCGAGATCTGGAGCACCGGTGAGGATGAAATGAGGTACAGATGGAGCAGCAGTGGAATGCAAGGCCGGGGGCAACGTCCGCAACGTTCCCCACGTGCGAAAATCCGGATGACCCGGCCAGGAATCGAACCAGGTTCGCATTGGTACCGCGTCCCGCATCACCTGCAATTTGTATACTGCATATAGAACCATTCACGGTTACTTCCAATTTTTCTAAAGCCCGGCTAAAGTTCTACTTCCAGAATATTCTTCCACCTCATGCCAACAAAACTTAACTGAATATAGAAAATTACACCAAAGGGACGACGCACTGCATTTGTGCGTATTCATTGTAATAATATGTCGCATGAGAACTATTTCTTATTTAGTTACTACCAACACACCTATATTCTCACTGTTTTTGTTCGTATTTATCATAATTTTAATATTACAATTTATAGTAAAACGTAAATAAAACTTTAATTTAACCAAAAAAAGATTATTTTATGTTCTGTTATGCTAACACAAGTATAAAAAGCTTGTGACAAATAACGTAATTAGTAAACAACCAACCAAGTCACACGTGGGGTGATTTTTCAAATTCAAAAATTGTGAAGAAGCCGCGAATATTCTATAGTCTGTTAATCGCAACACGAAATCCTAGGGTCCGTCGTGATTGGGCGACTGGGAGTAGCCATCGTGTGCGCACGTGCGGTCCCGCCTCTGTGCACGTGGCTATTCTGCGGCCGCGTTTTTAAGACGGAGAAGCAGGCCGTTATTTTCAATGTGGCCGGGCAATGTTCCCCCGGGTAGGAGGGTGGGGTAGGGGTCGGAGGGTCTAGTAATACGCGCCATCTCTATGCTGGGCGTCGCCGCGCGCCGCTAATAGGATACTGCGTCCCGGCGCTCTGTAATAGGCGTCTCTTCCTTTATCCCCACCCGCCCGTTACTGGGATATTGCTCATCAGGCCGACAAGCCTCTATCAATATCCGCAGCCTCGAGCACAACCCCAACAGCCGATCGCTGTCACCAAACACTGCCATTTTTTAACGGGAATACCCCAGCTACTGTGAGTTATCACGTAATGAGCGTATTTTATTAGTCGCTGGTTGCGGCACTAACGTTCTTTGTTATACTTCGATGCGTTAGGCATCATAAGACGACGTGATAGTCTGCCAAGTGTATTTGTATTTTCGCTCATCTGACACGGTCTGCATGACTGTGGACAGACAGTAAACATGTAGTAGTTGTGGCTTCATTCCCTGTGAAACAGGAGAAATAGTTGAGAGACAACAAGCAATGGGAAAATGAGCTCTGCTCAGTTTGTAGAGAAATGTGAAGCCTAGCGTGGTGGCANAGTTGAGAGACAACAAGCAATGGGAAAATGAGCTCTGCTCAGTTTGTAGAGAAATGTGAAGCCTAGCGTGGTGGCAGGTTGTAACGCACAATGGTTGCGTCGGTACCTCTGCCTCGAAGCCATGAAAATTATTGCACATGCTATTCTTCGAAAAAAGTATTAAGTTTCCACCGCAATAGCAACAAGCATTATTTGACACGCCTTGAAAGACAGTGGAAACTTAAAATTNAGTTGAGAGACAACAAGCAATGGGAAAATGAGCTCTGCTCAGTTTGTAGAGAAATGTGAAGCCTAGCGTGGTGGCAAGTTGTAACGCAAAATGGTTGCGTCGGTACCTCTGCCTCGAGGCCATGAAAATTATTGCACATGCTATTCTTCGAAGAAAGTATTAAGTTTCCACCGCAATAGCAACAAGCATTATTTGACACGCCTTGAAAGACAGTGGAAACTTAAAATTAGCCGTGACACGAACAAACCAAGTTTTGCAACAAAAGTGTGTCAGGCGGCGAACGAATGAGAGTTGCTTTTCTGTATGCACATTGGCGGTCACAATTTCGGTAAGAGGGCAGCAGAAATGGATTAGCAAAGAAAATTAGAGAAANAGAGGGCAGCAGAAATGGATTAGCAAAGAAAATTAGAGAAAAAGTGTAAACATGTTTATTGAGTAAGCTATTGTATTAATTTTCATGCAGTAAATTTATTTATATATATATACATATATCAAATATACAGAGTAACTGATCTGGTATATTTATTTTCTGTGTGATTTCCGTACTTCCATTTTTCTTGTCTATAACAACCCCAACATGNCAACAAAAGTGTGTCAGGCGGCGAACGAATGAGAGTTGCTTTTCTGTATGCACATTGGCGGTCACAATTTCGGTAATAGGGCAGCAGAAATGGATTAGTAAAGAAAATTAGAGAAAAAGTGTAAACATGTTTATCTAGTAAGCTATTGTATTAATTTCCATGCAGTAAATTTATTTATATATATATATACATATATCAAATATGCAGATTAACTGATCTGGTATATTTATTTTCTGTGTGATTTCCGTACTTCCATTTTTCTTGTCTATAACAACCCCAACATGNTTAACTGATCTGGTATATTTATTTTCTGTGTGATTTCCGTACTTCCATTTTTCTTGTCTATAACAACCCCAACATGTACAGAGAAAAGAAATTATGACGTGGCTCCTTTGATAAAGTCTATATTCTGACGCTTGTTGGTTTCTGGGAGCTTTCTGGGAGTCTGAAGAACGCCTGTTGGTTGAACTCCTGCCTGGCTTGTTCTTGGAGGGGAGATATTTGGGCGGCTCTTAACATCGAGGTCTTGAGAGTCGATAATACCAGTTCGTCTATGAGCTGATTGAAAATGAAGCTCCGCCAATTTTGTGGCAAGTTAGCTGGAATTTCTCCATGCATGGTGTTGTTTAACATCTATATTCGCGGTTATTCTATGCCAGAAGGTACTCGTCAGAAAACGTTTGCCAAATAAGGAGAGAGGTATCTGGTTTCACGGTAAGCAACAGAATGTTCAGTTAGTTTATTAAACTCCTATTTGTTGTGGGAACAATACAATAGTGCTGAAGTTGTTCTGTAGTCCGAACTATTTGTTCTGAAGTAGGGCCTGTGAGTCTGCTGTTGGATAATTACTCACAGTTGCAGATACCATCACAAACAAGACCAAAACATACAGTTCTGTTTCAATTACTGCCTACGTTAACAATATTTAGATGTTACTAAAAACCAGTATTTTGGCCGACCATATATTAACATTCTATATGCGCTGTCGATACAGAAATTTGAATCCTACAACTATACATATTTTCTCGGCGTATGCTGTGATTCAAAATTTGCTGTAACTCGAGCCACGGGTATTTGATCACTGGCTGCATCTGTGAGGAGTCTATCTGACTCTGTGCTGGGCTGCGCGTTTTTAGTTATTTACTGCACGTAGATGCCGGTTTACAATCGACTCAAAGTCCTGCTGGTCCTGGCAGATAATCTGTGGTCCAACTAGAAAAGCCAGCCGAATGTGCAAGTCCTTCACTTCAAGCTGTCACCATATTAGTTCGCGAGTCTTCCGCAGAGAGTATTAGCCGGCAGAACGTGACACGGGCTAACTCTCAATCGTGTTACTCTTTCCCGTGAAGGCCATTTGGTTTCCTTGTTCCGTTTTCATTGGACGAACTGCTACCAAAGGAACCACATTTTATTCCTGTTCACGTACAGCACTTTCCAGGTTTGATAATTTTCCTTCCCGGTTTGGAAATCGAGTATATTGTTTTCCTATTTANGTTCACGTACAGCACTTTCCAGGTTTGATAATTTTCCTTCCCGGTTTGGAAATCGAGTATATTGTTTTCCTATTTAGATATTTCAGTTTTATTCACAGAGAGTCAAATATCGGAGTTTGTGAACCCACTAACATGCAGGTACTGACCATAAATGTCACACATAGTGGATACTTTAAACAGCAAGTCTGAGATCCCACTGCTTGCAGCAAGTTCCTAGAGAGAGAGAGAGAGTCTGATTTACATACACACCAGTGACCTACGTCATGAATGCTTCAGATCACTAACATCAGACACCAAGCCCAAAGCTCATGGACTGTGGTAATATTACACGTATTGCCACTTCAAGTAAAGTTCGGGTAAAANGTTCACGTACAGCACTTTCCAGGTTTGATAATTTTCCTTCCCGGTTTGGAAATCGAGTATATTGTTTTCCTATTTATATATTTCAGTTTTATTCACAGAGAGTCAAATATCGGAGTTTGTGAACCCACTAACATGCAGGTACTGACCATAAATGTCACACATAGTGGATACTTTAAACAGCTAGTCTGAGATCCCACTGCTTGCAGCAAGTTCCTAGAGAAGAGAGTCTGATTTACATACACACCAGTGACCTACGTCATGAATGCTTCAGATCACTAACATCAGACACCAAGCCCAAAGCTCATGGACTGTGGTAATATTACACGTATTGCCACTTCAAGTAAAGTTCGGGTAAAATTATACTTAGGTATTTGCAACAGTTGAAGCAGTAGATGATTGTTAGACTGAAAAGGCAAGTGTACTGCGTCAGAAGTCGAGGATGTCAATAAAGTGTCGACTAAAATTTTCAACTGCAGATAAAGTCACAATTACAGGTAATGTAAAGAAGGAATTTTGTTTTGTGGAACTGTAAATTTGTCTATATAAAGTTTGCTTACATCAAGAAACCAAAGAAAAAGTACATTTGTTGGGCTTGTAACGACTTGTAACGATGCCAGAAACAATCCGTGACTTACGTACAAAGGACTTGTTCAAGAGGATGGATGTTCCTGTAGATTACAGGTCAAGTCACGAAACATTTTCCTACGCAACATGTCGTCTGAATTGGACGCTGATGCTGGAATTCTTGCAGATTTCATACCCGTGGGCCGATTAATGTACAGTTTCAAATTTTAAAAACTTATAAGAACTGTAACCCTGGCTGTACTCATGCTTAGACTAACATGCGTAGTCCGTGCTTGGAGTGAGTGGAGAGATCTGGGCGGCTCTCAGCACCTGAGGTGAGTACGGAGCAGCCCCGGAACGCAAGGTCAGAGGAAACGGGATATCCCCGAGAAAACCCGCCTACCAGCGGCGTCGTCCGGCACGATTCCCACTTGTGAAAATCCTGAGTGGCAAGACCGGGTATTGAACCCGGTTCACCTAGGTGGGAGGCGAGCACTGTAACCGCTCAGCCACCGCGGCCCCTGCCACCTTGGTTAGTCCGGGGTAGATCGAGTAAACGAAACATGGCTCACCCGATCACTATTCGAACGCGGGTTAACCCTGAATGGTTTGACTTTTCGAACTGACAGGATAAAGTTGTACTCCGCGCGGGGTGGTTGAAGTAACTTGTCGTAAACTTGCGTGGCTTGCCGTGTGCTGTTTGTTCGCTCCTACATGGGGAGGACCAACAACGGGCAGACAGGAGAACAGACTCAGCGAGGGTATGGAGAGCAGCAAGGCCACGCCGGCTGGAGCTGGAGCCTGGAGCTGGAGGCTGGCTGCGGTGGTCCAGCCACAGCATCTGCCCGGCCGTGGGAAGATGTGGACCGCAAGCACGCGTGACCGCCCCCCTCCACCCCC
>NQII01007833.1:57195-84039 GCA_002778355.1 Clitarchus hookeri | reverse complement strand
ATTGCAATGGTATACAATGCTAATGGATTCATCCAAAATGATCAAGAAAATAAATTAATATGGGTTTTTTACAGTCATAACTTATCTAAAATAACTTGGGGATTAAATTTAATATGTCTTCTTCCTCATGCGAAATATGTTTATTTTACAAGCATAAGCACATACGCAGTAATTTAGAAAACACAGTAAAACAAAGTAAATGTCTTATCACAGAAGTGATACTGTTGATGACGTATTGGTTCAGGCAAAGACTCGGACAGACCTGTTGGGGGTGCAGGTACTGGAGCTAAAGAAGCAGGCAACGCCGGCAATAGTGTTATAGGTACATCAACCAAAAAGTTCGATGGCTCCATTGAAAATTTTGTAGGCCTCAGCAGCTGAAGAAGTCGATGGTACTGTAGCATCTGTAGATGATCGTGCTGCACTGGTGGAAGTAGATGCTGCTAGTGACGTAGCCATCACAGCTGAAGAAGTTNCAATATCCACTCCACTTAAACGTAACAAGTCGTGGATTACCTGGCGTAGAAGCTAGCTGAGACGATCCACCTTTCACATTAGCCATTGTAAAAACTAAGCTTCTTAGCTGTCCCTCCTGCTGCTTATAATATACGCGTATGCTAGCCTTATGGCGTCATATTGACTTTGAACCAATCGCATTACACCATTAATACATTGTTCGGACACCGACCAGCCAATAACAGAATTGCCATGTGATTGCAGCTGACCAATCACATGCAGGCACTGAGACATCACATGAAGGCAGATAGGCAGGCTTTGATGCTTATAATTATTATCTATATGAATCGCACAATCAGGCCAGTCCATTAGACCATGCAGAACCTGCAGAAGACGCTTCCATCTAAGACATTTACTCGCTAGCACAAGACAACGACGAGAAAACCAAACATGCTTCACAATCGCTCCACAATCGCTCCATATGCTCCACTCATTCCACATGCTCCACAATCAGGGGTCATTTATGGGTCATTATGGGTCATTATGGATTATTTAGGGGTAATAATGGGTCATTTAAGGGCATTATGGGTCATTTAGGGGCATTATGGTTCATTTATTGGTAATTATGGGTCATTAGGGATAATTTATGTGTCCTTTATGGGTAATTATGGNGGGGGCATTATGGTTCATTTATTGGTAATTATGGGTCATTAGGGATAATTTATGTGTCCTTTATGGGTAATTATGGGCCAGTCTTGTGAGAGACCGATCTGCCAGTAGTCAGGTGTCTGCTTTAAGTGCATTCATGAGTTCAAGCTTAACGAAGATAACACGAGAATAAAATATATTTTCACATTAAAAAAAATCTATTCCCTGGCATGGCAGCGATGATAACTTAGCAGCTAGCGAGTCGGTCAGAAGTTTTTTCAACTCGTCTGGTAGGGTCCTTCCCGGGCTAACTATAATGTACATTGTTTACGAATTAAAGCATGGCAACTTGTGTGCGAGGTTTCCTTTTTCCCGTAGATTATTACAAAATTGACTATGGTGTAAGGGATTGAGCATAAAAAATTTTTTTACTGTATGTTGTTTCACATTTTATGTTTCTGTATATAGGTGTGATAGACATAATCAAATATTTGTGTTTCAAGTGTGAAATATTCCAAGTCTTGTTACTAAGCGTGAAGCAGATTATGAATGGAAGGTGCAGANATATTTGTGTTTCAAGTGTGAAATATTCCAAGTCTTGTTACTAAGCGTGAAGCAGATTATGAATGGAAGGTGCAGAGGCTTCTATACATAATATTTTCCATGTGTGCTGGCTTTAATTTCGTTTTAAATAAATCACGTTTTATAAGAAATAAAGGTGTGTGGCGAGTGCTTTATTTTTCATCCATCAGTATATTCTGTCTTTTTTTTTCCACGAATTAGTATGGTAACATGTATATTTTTCATTCTTCAGTATGTTCTGTCTGTTTTTTTTTTCATCCATCAGTATGGTGACGTGTATATTTTTCTCAAGTGTTGAACCTGGGCTCTCCTGCCAGTGTGCCCTTGTGTGTATTCTCGAATGGGCTAAAGACAAAAGCATGTTTCTTTTTTTCCCCGGCGTATTAAAGTTTGTATGATAAAATAAATACGCAATTGCGAATTCTTTTAGAAACTAATTAAAATTTTAAATGATAAATGAATATACAATAGATCTCTGTTGAAATAGTAAATTTAACATAACTAGCGTGAAGTCACCACTGTAGGCGAGATGCTTGCCTCCGGGTGGCTTGCGCACGCACCACCGGCCGGCCACTGCCTGCGTGTTGAGCAGGAAGGGTAAAGTACGACTTGTGCACGGCTGCCAACTCGTGAATACTGCACGTGGTACCAACCCCATACCTACTGTCTCCGTCGCTGCTGTTGAAACGATGCGTATTACATATGCGAGGCTTCGTCTCTTCAAAAATGTTTTTTTTCTTCTTCTGTTGTGGCTACAGGTTGCGTTACTCTTGCATGCCCCGGGACTTATGTAATAAAATATCTGAACTTACCAGTAAAAATTCTAAATGACGAGGGGTGAGAGAGCGATATGTTACCTATGGATCAGACGAGAAACTGTGCCAAGGGTCGACATTGTTCCCATTAAATACTTTCCTCACACTAGCATGCTCCGGCGGACAATACTGAAAACAAGAGCGCTAATGTTAAGGGATTAAGCGATGGTTAATATTTGGTCGGACTTGGGGTGGGAGGTAACAGAATAAATACAAAATTTAAATTCTACTTAAATTAGCATTAAAACGAAACATGTTTTTTGATCGGTCTTCACTAAAGTTTTTAATACAAAAATTATTAAGTTAGTAAATTATGCATGCAGGTATACTGCTGATTGAAAAAAGTATTTTTTTAAATATGATGAAAATTACAAATTTTTTCTATGCCTATAAAATCTCGCCTGGGTGCTGAATCAGCAACTGGTTTGGTGTTGAAATCAAGAAATTAACTCCCACTATGTGTTGAAAATAGAATCCAATATGGAGGGCACCAACAGTAACACCTATACTTAAAAATATAAACAAATATGGCTGCCACCTGGTGGCTAAATCACCAGCTCGTCTGATGAGTACATCATGAAAATACTGCTACCTAGGTGTTTAAAATGAAAAAAAAAAATGACAAACAAAAAAACTAAGATGGTGTCCTCCAGCAATCATAACTAATATTATAAATGCGAAAGTGTGTTTGTTTGTCCTTCTCAACGGAGCAACGGATCAGCGTGATTTTTTGTACAGATATAGTTGCAGGGCCTGGAAGTGACAAAGGCTACCTTTTATCCCGAAATAATATCTCATTCTCTCAGGAAATTTTTTTAGAAAAAAAAGCGCTTGGGGTACCATGCTGCGTCAATATGAGTTGTTAGTATGGGACGACGTCGCAACGAAGCAAATGATCGACGTGATTTTTTGCACAGAGATAGTTGGAGGGCCGGGAAGTGACACTTTTGATCCCGAGAAAATATCTCATTCCCTCGGGGAAATTCTTATTGTAAAATGAAAAAGTATACAAACGGAATAACAATGCAACCGAGCAACCGAACAACAGATCGACGTAATTTCTAGCACAGAAATAGTTGGAGGTCTGAAAGGTGATATTGGCTACTTTTTATCGCGAGTAAATATTTCAAAAAAATTACAAACGATAATAGTGAATCAAGTCGAAAAAAAGTTTGGCGCTAGCGCGCTCTCTTGCAATACGCTGTGTAAACTGTTAAAGATGGAACAATATCATGTAGTAAAGAATTTTGTAGGATAAAAAGACCTAAAAAAAAAAAAAACTCTGCGTTAGCATATATCTATCTATAACAGAGAAATACTAATAAGTGTTTTTTTCCATTTAATTCACCGAGTCGTTGAGTTTTATAATATGTATAGATTATAGAAGATTAACTCTAAGTAAAATTCAAGTTTATTAAAAAAAAACCTAAACAATAATTTTGCAGTCCACGCGAGCTGAGCCACGGGCACAGCTATTGTATAATAAAGTGACAAACGAAAAAACAAGATGGCGTCCTCCAGCAATGTATAAAAAAATGACCAACGAAAAAACTAAGTTTGTGTCCTCAATCAATGTATCAAAAATAACAAACGAAAAATAAAATATGGCCACATACGACGGAATGACTATAGGTGAGAGTTGGAGGTGGTAAGGGAAACCTCAGGAAATGTAAGTGTTATAAAAATAATTTTTTTATAATTTAATTATAATTTATTTGATAATAAATTTTAATATTTTTGAAAACAATTGTTTTTATATAAATTGATTATACATTTTTGGCATTATTGAAATTTTTTAGGATTTTTTGAACTTTTTGGGTTTTCAAGGTCAAATGTCACTTGCTCAAGGTCAAAGGTCAAGATCCCCTGGATATAACATGGTGGACAATATGGCCGCCGGAGGACCGGAATTACATAGCATGAACAGCTCTTACGCTCCGAGCCCCCGACCTTTTGCGGCGAAGTTGCCATTTATCCTCTACTTATTTAGTCTCATGGTCGGCAATGGATATAGTCCCATCATACCAACATAATAACCTGAAATAACCATTGCCATTAAACTTAAAAAAATTGAAGGAGATCGTTACATCCTTTAGTTCATGCCTAGGCGCTAAATTCCATTTTCTCGGAGTAAGTGGATCAAAAACCTCCACAGGAAGTGTGTACTGAAGATGGTGAATACTTAAAGATCTGTCATAAAATGTTAGATGAGCATTACAAAAATAATGAAATGAGACCTAGAAATTTATGATCAAAAGTAATTTTCTTTAATCTAAGATAGACTATTTTCAGCATGTTTTCTGAACTTAGTTCAGCGTGCTGGTTCAGTTTAGTTGGCACCCAGTTTGATTGGTCTACATAATATCGTTAGTTCTTAACACCTGTGACGATTTTATTGCAGCCTCAGAACACCTGCCAAGTATGTTAAGGTTCATGACCATAATGTTAAAAAAGTAGTTTGTAGTTGCTGTTGATGGCCTCTCATAATTTCGAGTTAGACTAGAGATTTTTCATATTAATAGTCACCTTTTCTCCCATAATTGAAATGCATATTCTAGAGAGAGTTAGAACTGTTCGTCTTCTGGTCTGGGAAATCCACGCAGGTTGGTGTGAGGGCATTTCTTTCACTTAGTCGTATGAAATGATGTGTTAGAGGAGCAGTCTGGCAACAGATGATATCTGACGTCTTGAACGTTGCGACCAACATCTTCAGCGGTGCTGATGGTTTTTTGGAGACTTTTGTATCAAGAGTATGATGATTGCTGAGTTTGGGTACCTAACCGGCGGTTATCTTCCACAGACTCAAGGCAACCTTCAATGTGGGTCTATTTTCAGGAGGTAGGATGAGACCATTGCGTTAGATTTCTCCACTTAAGTGACGGTTTGAAAAATTAAGCCCGTCTACCTGGTGAAACTTTGCGCCTGTAGCTTTGCAGTCGTTCGGCTTACACTCAGTTTCCTGCCTGGGAAAGACAAAATGAGAAAAAGAGTCTAAATGTACGTGCAGAACATCGGCAAGGAAGGCGAATTGCGCAGCCCGGTGGTCGTTTAGTAACAGTACGTCTTGTAAGAGCCCTCCGGCGCAGATGGTATAACTCATCATCACCTACTGGCTAATTTGTATCAAGGAGCCAGTGTTTTGAAACCTACATCACAACTTCGTATCGCCTCAGTATCCTTCATCTTTCAAGGCTCAGC
The DNA here is from genome assembly GCA_002778355.1 of Clitarchus hookeri. Lineage (NCBI taxonomy): Eukaryota > Metazoa > Arthropoda > Insecta > Phasmatodea > Phasmatidae > Clitarchus > Clitarchus hookeri. The sequence continues at coordinate 78,340 of NQII01007833.1, read as the reverse complement.
ACACTCTAAGAAATTATTCGGAAATTTGCCACACCTGTGTATACGCTTAGTAAGAAAGCAGGAATGGTAATGTTTTCCCCTATACATTCATTAAAGCGTTCCTACATTTGCTCAGGAAACATTAAAAAACGTAGGGAAGTTCCCAACTTTGTATAGTAGCGACGCTAAACATTCCTATATCTGCAGTTTGATGTGTGGTATTATTACAATACAGTGTATAGGTTAAACATTTCAATAATATTTTAGAAAGTTTACCGGAATTTTTTTTACAATGCAATTCAATAAGCTATAAAATATGAAACTAGGATATATTATTTTATTCAGAGCCCTTAGTATAATCCATGCATAACAAATTGTGGCAAAAAATAATTAAATTATAAGAATTGCAATTCTTAATTTTTTTGAGATGGGTTGTTTAAAGGTTTGGGAAATATAACTCAGAACAACTGACAAAAGGTCACTGTAAGTTAGGACATACAATAATAACACATTACAGTAGGGGCCAGATATTGAAGGTGTTTGGCGTTTGTTTAGGTGGTTATGAGTATTTATGTTACTTCGAGTAGAAGGAGGCATTAGTTAATAGTTAAACTGCAAGATTCCAGTGTACCCAATCGTTTACGATGCAGGCTTTGTTAGGACGAGAGGATTGATTTGGATTTCGCTTTTTTCACCACAGGGTTATTTCAAGTATGTCGTTACTGACTATTACATTATAATAATTGCCCATATGCCTATAAAAGGTTTTGTATGTCTCTTTGGTTACAGAAACTCTCACACTAGATTTTATTTTCATTCATTTCGTACACAGTTTAACAAATGTTTGATTTTATTACGTTTTTGAAAAACAAATTATCATGTAGCTACTATAATATCGATTTTAAGGAAATTCTGATAAAAATATGAAGGGATATTTTAGCTTTTAATTATCTTATTCACCTATAGAATTTCTCGCTGCAAATTTTTACTGTAAGTAAATGATTCGAAACAAAATATTGATGTGATTCGTATGAAATTTGCATGCACGACAACGTCATGCCACGGAGTAGTGCTTGAAATATACCTTAAAAAATGAAAGTAAATTTGTGTACTATCTTTGTAGGGTTGTTTGAACTTGTCAAAGAATATTTTTTGTTACTCAAAAAAATGGTTGCGAAGTGCGTTGTAGACTTTCCTCAAAGTGTTGAGGTATTCATAAGTAATAACTTGAAAACATGGAATGTAATCAATATAAAATGATAGGCTTCCTAAGAAATAACTGTAAAGTAACAACGAGAGTGGTCTGAGTTCACATCAAGACGACGAGATACTACTGTGTCAGGGTAAAGTGTTTGCTTATTAGCTTTATTTTGGTTCTTTTGTTCCATAGGACAGCACATTTTGCATTGTCTAACGATGAATATGCTCAACCTGCCCCGTCACTGATGTCAACCTTTCGGTTTTGAGTTGCTGTGGCATGATAAGGAGCAGGTAATACTAACGCTCCTAGCTGTGTACTCAATGTATTGGCATGATTTCCTCACCGTGAGCAACGGCAACACCACAAAATATGCAGTCAGTTGTTGTTGCCAAAACATATTCAGTAAATATCACAGACGAGTTTGCAGCAACAGGAATCTGCTAATATGCGGAGAATAATTGGGTCTGACTAACACGGTACGTTTGCGCTGAACTATCGACATCTCGTGGCAGTAGCGTTAACCATGAATTGAATAACGACCAATAAAAAAATGATTATGACAGGCTGAAGAGGCGGAGACGTGAACTGCAGTCAGGAACCAGGACGAAGCAACAGGAAGCAGTCGGTGACATGACACACAACGTAAGACTGCCACTAGACCCGGCGATCTGGGGGCGAGTCTCTACATCATAGGGTGCGAGAGCTATAGTCCATTCAATGTTATTTACAACTTTTCTGAAGCCCTGCTGAAGTTATACTTCCAGAATATTCCTCCGACTTATGCAAGCAAAGCTTAATCAGGCGTAGGAAATTACACCAAAGGAACAACGCACCGCATTAATTAAAAATTAAATATTATAAATTATAGATAAAATGTAAGTAAAAGTACAAATTGACCAAAAATAAAGCTTTTTATTTTTTCTATGTTAACATTAGTATAAAACGCTTATGATACATTGCATATTTAGGATACAACAAAACACGTCATACTTATTTTTTTTAAAGGTTTGATTCAAAAAGTGTGAAGAAACCGCGAATAGACTATGTCCCGGCCACGCCCTTCTATTCATCATTACGATCCCTTTCTTAGGAATGGGTTGGATATCTGGCAGTACTATTGTTGTGTGTCTATGTAAAAACAACTGTATGAATTATTTATTGTAAAGTAAAAGGACTATCAAAATTAACCCATGCCCAGTTACTTACGACGACATCCCTTCCTTACGCTGTTGATTAAAGCCCACCATTTGACGACTAACATATATCGTACCATATTACATATATGTCTTCTTCGTTGCTTGTCTCAACATATTCGTTTTGTTGTATTTTTTCTGACTTTTTCATCGTTCCTCACATTAAGTATAGTTTTGTGGGGCAATCAGATTGTCTATAAACTCTATATAGTCGCATAGAACGTTTCTTTATGCATTGCGTTTTGTGGTGATCCATATTTTTACTTTTTAATTTTTATAGATTTGTAACACTATGTAATTTAACAATTATACCCTTAAAAAAGTGTAGTGAAAGATTGATTCAGGAGTTTTACTCCGTCTACATATACAACTATTGAGGCTTTATCAAGGTGTACACATTGAGTTTGTCACACTTATTTATAATACATTGTGAATTAAGAATTTTGTGTTAATTTAGGCTATTCAAAGTTTCTAGAAGTCATAACATTTTCCGCTGTCCGTTTGCTGTGGAGTTGTTATTCAAACTGTTGCCAAATACAAAAAGTTAATACCCCACCGAGATTTTAAGCGGCATATTTACTCTTCGCCGTCATGTGGAATTCAAGCAGTCGCCAAATTTGGCGAGAGATTCACTAATAAAGGAGATCGCAAAGCTGTCTCTAGAACGAAGTTTTATTTATTGGAGTGGGGTAGTTATTGAACTGGAACCAAAACGTTTTCCGCCTTATTTTCACACCAGGTTAAAGCAAGTCCAGCAAACTAAGGTCAGAGCGAGTCGCGTCTTTGGGCGCTTGATTTTTCATTTACATTTATTACGTCGTGTTTCCTTTGGTGCACGGGTCCCACATGGGTGGCAAGTTTCTGGGCTCAGGATGGGCGCTGACACGCTTAAAGTGTTGGCATTTCCGGAGGCAACTCAAGGAAAAACCAATTTCCGCTGTTACTACTGTGGGTGTGTGTGAGTGAATAGATTTGGACGGATCTTAACAGCGAGGTCTTGAGAGCCGGTGAGGGTGATTTAGGTGAGTATGGAGCAGCGCCGTTATGAAGGGAAGGGGGGATATCCCCGAGAAAACCCGCCGACCAGCGACATCGTCCAGCACGATTCCTACTTGCGAAAATCCGGGAGGGATCCGGCCGGAGATTGAACCCGGTTCGCCTTGGTGAGAGGCGAGCAGGACTGCTGTGGGAAATGCCCTGTTTTGTTCGTGATTTTTCTGTCTTTTTATATATTCTTATTGTAAGGCAGTGTTCCTGGGAATATATTCTTATTGTAAGGCAGTGTTCCTGGGCAGTGCCTCTATTCGTAAATTTTAAACATTTTTCTTTCCATTTATACAGTTTATAAATTAGGTTAAGGTGAAAATGGGCCAAATATATAGATCAGGCATATGTTTAAATGAATGAACATATAGTCCACATCCAAACTCAGACCACTGAACACAGAGGAGAGCGAACTACTCTGTTAATCCAAGAAAGAGAGAAATCGCAACTCAATTTCCCTCTAATCATCTCCTTTAGGCATGATAATAAGTGTATTTCCTGACTTCTCATGAAATGAGAATACCGCCGTATTAAGATGGAGACAGCAACAACTTATTTTAAACGTTCATGAGAATATCGTGCGTTTCATTTCGTAAAAAAAAATTTCAGCATCGAAATAAACTCTAACAGCTTTGAAACATAGTAACCAGCCCGTTTTTGTTAAATGTCTCCAACAGAAAGACGTTAAGGATTTTTTAAGAACAGGCAGTCGCGAAGAATACTCTCGAATGTATCTATTTATGCACGTGTCTATCCTCGTGCATATTACTTTAGCACATTTTCTTGCACCACATTGGTGCAAGAACTAGCTCTACCGAAACCGATCATTCTGTTAAAACATTTACTCGAAACATTTGCATAAACCGTTGTCTAGGATTGCTGTATCTCAGTTTTCCTACAATGACTTCAGAAACCGGTGGAATTCAGTTCACATATTTAGCACTCAATTATACACCAAGGGTTCTTAAAATTCGTCTTGGGAGTTTACGGTTCACAAGCTTTCAATTTGTGTTAATTTAGTTTGGTTGACGAACTAGACTGTAAATTACTTCAGATTCTTCTGTAAACAAACTTTTGTTCATGCGTTAGGTTAAGTTAATTTGTATGTTGCTCGTTTCGTTTACGAATGTTGTCAGAAGGCAACACACGGGATCGACAATTCAATATTTTATTAACGGTGAAAGTAAACTGTTTAAAGCTTCCCATAATCAGGGTAATATACCACCTGTGGCAATGGATGCAAGGCCGATTCAATGATAAATCCATTAATCAAACAGTACAGCATTTTATTGGAAATATAATAGACATGTTTACAACAGTTGATTCTTCAAACACTCATTGTTTACTTGAAATACAATTTGGAATTCAAAGTTCTGTGTAGGGTTTAACAAAATGTTCATAGCTTTATGAAAAAATGACACTGAGTAACGTTTCAGAGTACGTAAAAATCTCACTTAGCATAACCAATAATCAGGTGTATGACCATTCACAGTATCCCCTCTCAATTAAAATACACCTCAACTAAAATAAAAATGTACACTAAACCACAATTATTTTTATCAAGTTAAATTTGTTGATACACATAAATTTCATACGTAAATAGATAATGATATTTTAAGCCCGAAGGCAGTTATACACCTCAGGCGTCATAGGTGAACTATAGGCAGTATGAGAAATAGACCAATTCACCTAAATCATCTTAAAAAATATATTAAATAATCACATTAACAACAAGTGCTTTAGACGTGAGAAGTGTTTGCAGACTGTAAGTTGTTAAAGAATGTCAGACAGAAACCCTACACCAATTTCGTAACACAGTGTGACATTATTAAGACAATTTATGCAATAAACTTTCCTTATAAAACTGCTTGGCTTACTTATAAAGACTCAGTATATCTTTATGATTAGATACGCAGATACTACCTAAGAAAAATAATTATCCGAGCATAAGCTCTGCATCTCAACACGTTTGTATTAGCATAAATTTACCGTTAGCCACAATTCTAACACCTTTATCACAACACACAAATACGAAATTAAAAATTAAACTGGTTTCAACAAAAATACATGTTTATTCTTTTTATTAACTAACGTGATTCGTTCTAAAAGAACGGATACTACCTATTCAAGAACACACGAGGATAAAGGTCACAATTTAACATAGGACTATTTACAAAAATGTATCTAAATTATTAAGTAACAAGTGTTTCAGCACTACAGATACGACTTTTAAATGTCTTTTGCACAATTTATTATATAAAAACTTCTTAATTTACATATTTATTACTCTCTTGTAAACATTACACGAAGGAGTACATTAATTCTAACATCAAGCCTTTTTATTCAAAATAACATACAATTTCTAATGTCACACAACTCCACAATATTCAACAAAGTGATTTCACTAACAAAGTCAGCGCTGAAGACAATACAGATGCAGGCAAACAAATGAAGTTTGAAGCTAATATCTGAGAATAGGGCTACACGACAGGCATACGTCTCAACGTTATATTAAAATAAGGGCACATTTCCTCTTGTTCCTCACGGTTTCAATACGAAAGTATCACAAAGATACGAAAAAGTAATGCGCGAAATACAACACGGCCATTATCAGTGCTTGAGTTCAGTTCCGATATGTCACAGCTGGGAATATCCAGCAAAACCTAATACAACTAAATTCCACATAGCCGTGCATTGCTTAGCGTTAAGAAAAAATTGCTAGATCCATAAGCATAAGAAAAGACCGCATCATTTACGACAGCCACGTAGCATATACCTTGGGTTGCATATACCCCCACGTGATCCGATCCAAGGACACTGCTAGGCTGGGAGTTTGACTGGGGGCGGTACATCTGTCAAATGATAACGCAGGTGTCCTAAGGTCAGCTCAGCGAGGACAGAAACCTCGCGTTGAGCAAAAGAGCAAACGTTGGCTTGATCCCGACACTCAGTATGATCCTTTTGGCTTGAGGAGTTTTAAGCAAGAGGTGTCAGAAAATTTAGCACAATGGAGGTAGCGTAGCAATGGAGGAAAACAATTTAAGGCGAAAACGTCTTTGCTTCTGACCGAGGATTTTGTAGAGCACTGCGTCACCGACTCTAAATAGAAATCAGTGGTTCGAATGGAATTCAGTGAAGGAGATTTGAACGGCGTCAACAGAAGATGTTTTTATTTTTCAGCGGTAATAGAGGTAAAGCGAATGGAGATAGAGCAGTGATGGAATGCAATGGTGTGGTATAGGCTGTTCACGGTAAAGTGAGCACTTTTGGGGCCCTAGTTACTTTTTCTTTTCAGCCAATTTTTATCCTTTACCCACCTTCTTAAAGAAATATTACAATGTAAGTATAGCACTCGGAATTGAACGCCTAAGATTAAAATAAAATATATTTAGTGACAATTATTCCAATTGAAGGGGGGTTTTCAAAAGTGCTCTCTTTACCGTGAATAGCCTATAGAGATGGATACTCAAAGAAATCTCACTCGACATAGACAGCGTCTCATACGTAGGGAAATTCCAGTTTAAACTTGCAGTGGATCGAATTTTGTTCGCAGTTATAAGAGGCGATAAGTATTATGACTACAATGGTTGGAAACAGTGACGTATGAGTCACAGCAAGTTTCGTTATTTTGCATATAGGGAATGCGAATTACCGAAAATGCAGTAACAGTCAACTTCTTGAAGCACTCGAATTCACTCTCAGTCTGTTTGGATGACATACGTACATGCGGAACTTGTCGAGCGTAGTATTCAGCGGGTTCTCACTTCCCCCAGCTGCTCATTTTGCACAGATCGAGTTTGATATTTATTTGATTGAGATTGAGAGCGTAGTTTACCCATGCGAAGGAAACTCAGTTTTTCCAATACAGAAAATTTCTTTGAATAAAAGTGTGAGGCTCATTTTGAAGTCATGTTTTATAGGATCTAAAAATGTTTTGACATACAGTTTTCAAAATTGTATATGTATAAGGTAAGTGTTTTGCATGCATATGATATTTTTTTCTCCGTTGATTTAAATTTGAATATTTTCTTCCTGTACTCTCAACCCACAGCACATCTGAATAAAAGGATATTTATTGCCATTTTTTTAATGCGTCATAACTTGTCCACTATATCTGAACAGACTTGGATATACAGAAGATCTGCTGGGTGCAATAAAATAAATTGCAATAAACCATCGTGGAAATTTGCTAGGCAAATACAATATTGTAGTGTGACATTCCTTTCTTTTCTTTGGAGCATTTGGCTATGGCTGTTAAACAGTCACAGTCACTACTTTAAACAATACGCCTAAGTTTAATATCTTAAATAATATTTGTTTATTGGCACATTATAATAAAAAAAGGAAAGTGGTAACTGGTAATGTAAAAAAACAAATACAAGCATGATCCGTCAAATCTCAGTGGGTGCCACTATCGATGGATGATGGTGCACAATAGTTTTATAGTTGGCTGCTATAAATGCAGTCCAGCGAAATAAAACAACATGATTTCGACTGTTCGTTGATGTTCGACTAATAAAATGTATGACTCTTTAGTAGGTTCAATGTTTATATTCGAGCCGCAGGATTATATAAATAACTGGGGCTGCTAACAAATTTTTGGAACAACTTTTTAAAAAGAAAGTTTCATAAAAAAATATTTTAAATCAAGCCTTGTTCCATTGTATAAAATAAGATAAGGCATATATGAGTAACTGCTTGGTTAAAAGTTTGTTGCGTGGCAGCACTTGAAATGAATATACGATGTCTTAATACAGGTGTTAATTATCAGTAAATGCTAGCGATTTTCAAATGCCAAGTTGACGAATGACTTAAAACTTATTAGCTCGTTCTTACGACACCGTTTTGGTCAACAGTTTCTACGAATGTTGTTTGTCCCACTCTACGACTTCATTTGCATTCTAAATCGAGCTGCTAATAAAAGGGAATAGAGAAGACCCTTTTTATCAGTGCGTGGACAGAGATCATACCATGCGGTTTTGTGAAAATAAGCTTCATACCTACAAATTATTTGGGATTGATAATCTGTAAAACATGATAATAAAACATAATTTGCACTGGTAATAGCATCTTGCTTGGTGCATTATAAACCATTGATTTGGTAGACATAAGAATTTAAAACATGCCTACTTCCACATTCGTATTTCTCTTATTATTGTCATTGGCATTGCAGAACTTCCGGTACTTTGTTCAATAAAGTTCTTGAAATGAAATTTTTATTGTATCTCTAATTTTAGGTGGCAGTAAATAAATACATGAAAGTTGAACAAGTAGCGTGAAATTATGACACAAAAACATTCAAAGTTTAAATAATAATTACACATTTGGCAAATAATTGACAGCAAACAAGATTTAATTTGTGGAAATAATTCTACTGAGCTGCACAACGCCATCTATAAAAAAATTGGCTTTAATAATAACCATCATTAAGAAAAACAAAACCGATAAATTTTTTATTTGTCGACACCTTACCATATTGACTTGAAAACATTCCAAGCAGGCACTCCGCAGTCCTATTAAAGTTTTTGTTATCCGAAAGGACATTCTTTACTTGAACTTATATAAGAACTATATTTTTAACGGGAAATGCTGATATAGCAGGCTCTTCTCTTTCATTCCCAAAACTCGTACATTTTTCTTGTGCTACATTAGCGTAGGTACGAAGTCACTAAGAATTTTCTCTCGATTGTACTACTAAACGCATGAAACAACTTTAAATAAATTAAATTTTACAAAAACCGTTTCACCAGCTGTGACATTTGACAACATCGAATAAGGAGTAATGGCATTACGAACACTATCTACAGAAAAAATTATTCATATCAAGTTACTATATAATTCTCTGTATACTGTTGCTTTCAAATGTGGCACTCCTACTTCACAATATGATGCGTTATATTTGTCAAACTCTGACAGCGCCAATAAGTGTTCAGAGGAAGAAAGAGACTAAGAAAACATATCCCTATACCACATCACAAATGAACCTGGAACGTGAGAATAATAATATCCTAAGTCGTATCCTAAAAAATGAAGCCATATTCCTCCAAATAATCTCCGTAATCCGTCTTAAGATTTTTCTTAAAGCTTCACATTACCACTCAGCAATCAAATTGTCGGTGTCGACAATTTTGAATTAAAATGGTGAAAACTGAGAAATTTTAACGGTACTGGATGATCCATTTCAAAGTGTGGGAGCTACTGATATACAATTTACGACTCACATGCCTGGGTATGACATATTTAGTTCCTTTCTGTTTTTTTGCAATGTTCAGTGCGTGGGTGTGTCATTGAAGTAGCTGCTTAAACTCTTGGTATCTTGATGTTATTGTTTTTGCCTTCCCAACACCAAATAGCCCCAAAGAAAACAGCACCTCTCTCCAGTAATACCTCAGGCCTTTTAATTTTAAAATACTTTAAACCCAACATTTATGTAAAGCTACATGATTTAAAGTCCCTTCAAATATTTAATTTGTATGTAATGCTGTGAACAATATATTCAAGCAAAATAATCTAGGGTTCTTAATCCTTGCTCTGTCACCACAGACATATTGATAATTATCACGTGAATTATCTAATTTCTTCGAAGTCTTGATTACATATCTCATTGCTTACTTTTCATTTTAATGCGAAATTTATAACTAACTTGTACTTTAGCAGTACCAATTGATTAAAAAAAAGAACGCAATACTTCATAACGAGGCATGTGAAATGAGTTTTACTCTAAGAAAGCATAATTGTAATATACACTGAAATGTACGAGACATCAATTCGGCATGACACTTAATCACCACACATTATCTTGTGATAACACGTAAAGGTAAATATTTGGAGAAAAATCAATTTTCTGTGAAACAAGAACGGTAATGAATTAAGCGTGTCGTGTTTATTCAAGTGTCTCGTGATTAAAATATATTCTGTAAAATAAATATAAAATGCTTTATCGGTACATCTTTTAAAGATAAATGTGGGTCACTAGAAAAAAAGTGGTGTGACAGGGCCATCTCAAAATATTTCATAGCCTTTTATATTAGTCCACAAAATGTAACGTATTTTCCAAGATAATCATGAATGCCACATTTTCTTTGCTTGAAATGATGTCTCGCAAAACAATAACGAATCTACAGAAATATTACATTCCTTCTGGTTTCTTAAACACTGTCATTTTCAATTTGTTTAAAATTGAGTTATATCATCACAAATATAACAACAATATTACAATGTTTCAAATACAAAATATATTATTCACTATATTGCTTTGAGAGCTCATACAACTACAAGTATAAATAACCTTTACTGGTACCTTTATTAAGTATATTAACCTAACATAAGGTTAGCTGTATAACATACACTTTTCCTGAAGTGTTCACGGTTCTTTTCAAATAACGCTTTAGTCGTGTTCAGCGAACATAAATAAGTGCGAAGTGTCTCATACGATTAAAGCTTGACTGCAACTCAGTGAAAACTGGTGGTTTTGAATCAGTACAAGTCTCCTGATTACTTCAGTGACTAAATTTTACTGTCGAAACACGTATTTATTTTGCAGTTCAGTGTGCATTGATTCCTAGTGCAATTCATTTGCTCTTATATTGGTAACCATAAAAAATTGAAATATCATTAATCATTAATACTTTAAGAACTTAAAACTTTGCTTCCAATTCAATAGAGTTTGTTCTATCGAAGTAAGGATGATTACCTGAGATTTTTTCACCATATTTAAAAACCCGGTAATTGAAAAAAATGCAAAACAAACATAATTGCTGTTACAAAACAAATTTCCCGCAGAAAACATAACATATATATATATATATAATGTTTAGTGAAACCTCTAACGCATAATTCTCGAGATGAGTCTTAGAGTTTTGTTACAAACAGACGTAACATATATGAACGTGTGTAGGTGTACATTTGGAAATACATATTATGGTACAGTGATATCATACAAACACAGGTTTAAGTTATTACGTGTGTATATTCGATATCTAAAATACAAGTACACTGTTTGCCCAGTGCACTATGTTACATTGCGCCCCAAGGATACGATTTCGAAGTAATAAATTAAGTTAAAATGTAGCGTTTCTTGAAGTAATGCCTGTAATAATTTTTGAAAGTGACTATACAATTTATTATAAAATATAGCAATTTACTCGCACTAAAATAAACTATATTGTACTCAGTAAAACATTGTTAACTTACTTGAATGTAAAAATATTGTTTTTCGCTCAAACCGAAAACAATGCCATTAGCTTTTATTTTTCTTATCTGTAATTTACTAATACCGTTTACAAAATGCCATTAAAACATTTTCCAACAAAATGCCTTAGGTATATTTTTCAACNACTACCGTTTACAAAATGCCATGAAAACATTTTCCAACAAAATGCCTTAGGTATATTTTTCAACTGAAACGTCACAATTTAATATGAAAATGATCCATGGATACAGATTGGCTAAGGTTGTTATATAATTATATTATTGCTACATAGCTTTAGTAGTACATGTATAATGTTGATAAACACTAATCATGATTAATATNAATACCGTTTACAAAATGCCATTAAAACATTTTCCAACAAAATGCCTTAGGTATATTTTTCAACTGAAACGTCACAATTTAATATGAAAATGATCCATGGATACAGATTGGCTAAGGTTTTTATATAATTATATTATTGCTACATAGCTTTAGTAGTACATGTATAATGTTGATAAACACTAATCATGATTAATATGTTTGAATATGATTTTATGTGGGAAGCATATATGCACTTCAATCTAACATATTTATATATATGCGTGTATATGAACACGTAATTCAAGCTGCGTACAAGGCAAGCTAAAATGCCTACGTCCCTTGGCCACCAACAATAAAATATCGACCCCACAAACACCTCGGTACTGAACACAATCTCGCATTACAAAAGGTGTCGATGGGGCTCAGTCATCGCTACCTTTATCCTACCGCTTTTTGTCTATCTGCATGTTTGCTTAGAAGTCGGACAAACTCTGTAGCTGTGAAAACTCGAGCCAATTTTACAGCCTCTCTGTATTATCAAAAAACACAATTTCTTTATTTATCGTCCTTTAAATACACGTTGCAGCATACAATACCAGAGAGTGGCTTCAGGCGAACAAAATTATAAACTTCGTTATGCATGACAAAACGTTTCACCCCGAAACTCTAGCCCATCATAAAATATAATGAGAAAAATAGAAAACTGGATTTAGTTAGTCCGGCACAATAATTTTAATTATTGTTATTTATTTTCAAATCGCAAGCATTGCTGGCCAAAGAAAATCTCTCGAAACATTTCTATCATTTTTTATGCTCTAAGTTTGAACTTGTCCTCCATTTAACATTTTTCACCCAAACCAACGTTATAAGAATTGTTTCGTTTCACAGAGTAAAATAGAGTTTTGTATACTATTAAACTAATAAAATAATGTATTATTCAATAATAATTAGTTACAGGGTAAACCTTCTTTTTCTTCTTCTGCACAATAAAATATAATGTTGATAACCTGTTTTTAATTTTGTACATTATTTTTCTGTTTCATGGGTACATAGGCGTGACATTTGTAAAGATAACTCAGTTATTTCTCTAGAATTACTTTTTTCCTGTATTTCAGATTTTTAACACTTGATGGACCTACAAATTGGTTTATGGGGGTAGCAGTTATCATTAACCTAATTTACAATGCATTCTATTAGCAGTACTTATATGAAACTAAAGTAACCGACGGATAAAAGAAACCGGGACTATTATTATGCGTGCTGACCTGATAAAATGTATGGCATCGTGATCAAAATATGTATCTTATTAAGAGTTAGCTGCCAGTTACCATACTGACTTTCTTACGCTGATTTATGGTTTTAAATCTTCTAAATGGTTTCATATAATTTTTTAAAAAGGAACGTAAATTGCATGTACGGAAATTTTGCGAGAGGAGACTTCATTGCATTTTTCCGTTCTTGAAAGACAAATGAACAGCCATCGCCACCACTGTACATGTTTTTAATTTTTAATTTCACTTATTAACGTGAAAAGCCTCACATTTCATTTACATAAGTACGTGCCCAAAAAACGATTTTATTCCAAAATCGTTTTGGTAGAAAGACGTATAAGGATAACTGAAAAGATTGTATAAATCATCTTGCAGAACATACCTGGACTTACACATTCCGGCGCCGACATAAGCGTGTGTATCCTAACAGCAATGTGTCGAAACACAGCTTCAGAGTTTTTTTTTTGTCATGGAGTCGCTATTTAGATATTACAGGCCAAGGGGACTCAATTAACACTATTTTAAAATAGTTTTTCAATAGCTCAGTAATGTTTCATAGCCGTCGTTATTATATAATGGACCATCTCGTTGATAGGACAAAATATGCTTCTGATATTGGCTGTCATAAAAATACGAGATTTTCGCGAGTATTTTGTACCTAGGCGTGACTCAAAGATTTATCGATTCTTACAGCATTATGACCTAATGACATTTTTCTTTACACGTAGAAGTGGTCTGCATTCACACCGCGGAAATTATTTTCTCTATTAACAGAAATCCGAGTCGCCAGTTGAAATAGCTAGTCATACACACAGTAGCCAATAAAACAACAAACCCTGTGACTCTCCACACAGGCCATTGCAGATCATTATACACTGCAATTACTTCCCCATCTCTTGTTGTCATATTATAAACTTATTCATAAGTACTCTGCAGTATTTCAAAATAAAATTTTGTAAAATGATAAAAATTACGATATATTTTCAGCTCTAGCTAAAAATATAGTTTTCGTAGAGAAAAAAACTTGAAGACCACCTTTACGTGTGAAAGATTGGTCACTTTGCGGCGAGTCAAGTCTTTATTCAATCATGCCAGCTGCGAAACGTTTTCAAGCATGAAACCGATGCGGTGGCTTCCAACCACTGCGACGGTATGGCGCCATTAGATGGATATCAAATCTGTGCTCCAAAACATTACCACAAGAGCCTACGCAGGTTGAAGAACCCTGCTTTCTACCCCCTTAGAGTAGCTACCGTACACGACAGTAAAAAATTATTTGCTACTAACCACTAAATCTGATATTAACAAATAACTCGCACCGAAGTAACGAACCCCACACATAAATATAATATAAGCCGATATAGTTATAGAAAATTTTTAAACTATATTTAACAATACATGTTCAACGGCAAGACATACAGATGTGATCGCATAAAATTAAAAGTTAAAACATTCGTATAAATCAAGTTTTAATTTTGTTTTGCATAGACGAATGATTTAACTTATTGCTTAAAGGAAAGGGACTGTACGGTTTGCAAACGCAGCTTCTCCAGGAAAAAGTTTGTATTTTTTATTTTATTATATAACTTACCCTGTGTGATAGTGTATTATAATACGAAACTATTTATACCTCCGAAAAGTTTACGGGTTCTTTGTTACAGGTCAATCTCCAGTGTTTGTCAATATAGTCGTGTTAGCCAGCCGTTATTGCCAGCACATTCCAAATATAACTCACCGAAAATCTACTGTAACTCGGAAGGGTCTGACGTATACCTGAACCCCCACCGCATAAATGCCAAGCTCCCTGTTTTCCTTCCGAGTTGGCCGATCCCAAAACTCCAAGCTCGCATGACCAAGTGGCCCCCAAACCACAATAAGTGCAGAACCTTGGTCCGAAAAAGTGCTGGCCGCTCCAAGTTGCGGCTGCCAAATGGGAACAAAAGGGTGGGCGTCTGAGCGCCTCCCGACCAACCGCTGCAGCAGCTGTCGCAAACAAGAACCCTTCTGAAACTACCCTCCTGCAGGATGGCCAGCGCGCCCCTTTACACCCCGGTGTTGTTGAAGATGTAGGACACCGAGGTGTCCTGCCCCGGCGGCGGCCGCCTCGTCGAGTTGTTGTTGTTCACGTAATAGGACGACTTCCTGAGGCTCGCCGACGAGGACATCATGACGGACTCGTAGTACCGCAGCCGACCGCAGCAGCGCCGACTCTTCAGGATGGCCACAAATCCCCGGCGGTACTTCTTGTTGAAGAAGGCGTACAAGATGGGGTTGATGCATGAGTTTGAAGAGCCCAGCCACTGGGCTATGGGCGTTACCTCCTGCAAAATAAAGATTCAAGTAGACAACATGCTCATTTTTGTGCATAACTTATGGGTAGAGTAGCGGCGGTATGAAAATAAGGAAGGAATATGTGTACTTTTCGACAGTTCCAGTAAACCTACAGTCACATTCACCGTACGTGATCAGCCATCTAAAACATTTCTGGGCTTCCGGAGTTAATGGCAGAGCCCGTACCTCGGCACAGGATTGAAAAACCTCTGAAACAACTGGGTCTCTTTTGGTACATTTTATGAATAATTGCCTTAACTCTCAATATGGGATTTTTTTGTCGCAGTGGTTGTACGCTTGTATTTTCGCTCAGAGTTCCTGGTTCCCTCCTTGATCCAGAGAGTTATTAATTTTACAAGACCAGGACGTACAGTGGGTAGTTCAGACGCAGATAACGATTACAAAGAGCTTAATTTTCTTGTCAAATATAATTACCTCCCAACATTTTAAATTCATTTTGAGATTTTTTTATATAAAAAAAAAGAAAATTGCTATCGAACGTATTGTAATAGGCCTACGTAATAATTAATAGAGCAGAAATAATAAATAAAATCGTTAAAGGTCATTTAATATAATTGCAATTATTTTAGAATTCCAACAGACGTAATTCTATATAAAAGTTTTATACACTCTTAAGCTACCTACTTTAAAAAGACAAGAGATTTACTATACAAAGAATTTAAAAGGGCCTCCTAACTTTACTTACTTCAATACAAATTTATCATTCTCACATCTACATACATACACACACGCTCATCAGATCATATGTCCTCATACTTCCCGTGTGAGAATATACCATTACATAGGCAGATATAATTTAAAAAAATATGAATAATTGCTGATATAGTCAAATCTGGGTATTTGCCTGATATAATGTTGAAATACATAACCTCAAAAGATAAATTATACTTACCAGAGAATGTACGTAACACACTTAATCTCATATCTGATTATCTAGAAACAAATATTAATTAAGTGCTGTAGCTGCACTCACGGACAAAGCACCTAAAAGGATCGTTGGAAATGAAAGATATGGTAAATTCAGGTGGCTATATTGCAGCTATAAAGATATATCACTCGGACAACAGAGTTGGCAGTTCGGGCATACAGCTATTCTCATGTCAGTAGGATGAACACCCCCTTGTGCCTATAAATGTGTACCAATTCAGTTCGGAAGGAAGTTTCAACAGTCATCGTATCCTCTCCTGAGTCAAGTTGGCATCTGCTACTGTAAATGACTTTCGATAACCTGCAGATCGACAGCGGGTCGAAATGGACTTTCAACCTTATCACATACATGTCCTATCGGGGAAAGATTTATAGTGAGGGGGGGGGAGGTGTTGCTGGCCTCTTGAGTACCTCAGCATGATTAAGGCATTCTGCAGAAATATGTGCAGAGTATGAAAGAACCTTATCTTGAAATATTGTACCAGGGTTCTGTTTTGGGAGGGGTAACACATGAAGATGCAGGATGTCACTGACGGACCACTGTGATGACAGACCCCGAATAATTACCAGAGGATGATCTGAAGTCCTATCCTATAGCTCTCCGAACCATCGTGCCAGAAGTAAAGCCGATGAGTATCTCGAAAATAATGGCAGCAGGACTTATCCTATCTCCTCGGCGTCACCATATTCGCTCAAAAATCGCGGTCATACGTGGAGAACAGAGATTTATCACTGAACAAAATGAGTCGTCACTAATAACTTCATGAATCCTGGTTTTGTCACCACTCCAAACGACAATCTATGCATAGTAATGAAAACCGCCAGTCTGGNAATAACTTCATGAATCCTGGTTTTGTCACCACTCCAAACGACAATCTATGCATAGTAATGAAAACCGCCAGTCTGGCTGATACCAGTCACCTGGAGATGGTGCAGGGTGATGACACGCAGTGCTGTAGAATGTGAAGTAATGGTGCCCTAATGGCAGGCACTGATGCCATGGGGTTGCATAACGCTTGGCGCATAATACGGCGATCTTCCCTTGGTGTCTGTGTCTTGTCAGACTAACTTCACGACGTGCGAGTCTTCACGTAACTATTCGTTCAAACATCGGGCCCTCCTGACATCGGCATGCCCCACGTGCCTGGAAATTGTTAGATAAATCCACTTGACCTTTGCAGAATAATAATGGGGCCCTTTTTTTACTCCGTCAACAGCTGGTAATACTGTCCAAGACCTCTAATTCCCCACTGTGTTCATTGACTCTCTAAGGCTTCGTACACGATTATAAAACTTTCACTATAGACGTGGTAGAATCATTAATGGAGTGGTTCTCAAATTGTGGTCTGTGGGCCACTGTTGGTCCGTGGCTAAGTCTTAGGTGGTCCGCGAAACTTTCTAAATTTATCATTAATTATTTTTTAATGCCTCGAGATGCCCGATTATAAATGTTAATACAAATGTTTATTATTTTCATTTTAATGCTCTATTTAGTGATTAGTTATGTTGTTTTGTTTATCATAGTTTTAAAAAATATAATAGTTTCTATTATTTTTTACCGATTTAATAAGTTTTTAATTATATTTATGTTAATGGAAGAAGTGACGACGTAAGTGGTCCGTGTTAGGTTGGTAGTCTACATCTAGTGGTCCGTGATGAAGTGAAGTTTGAGAACCATTGCATTAATGCAGTCTCGTCAGCATCGTAAATGTAACAGATTACCGCAATCCTAATAATTTACACGTGTGCTTAATTACGTCCAATTCGGAACATTATTTCTGAATGGTTTACTTTTTTGTCTTTTGCAAAGAAAGCGTTATTTGAAATTTGGTATTTTTAATGATCTAAAATAAAATACTTAATAACTTACTTTGATTATAAACCATTTTTAAATTATAATCGATACATTTTGTCTACTGTAGCACCTACATAGTTTCTCCGGAGTGGTTCTTGATTCAGCACAGCAGTTTTCGCAAACGTTAAGCGCAAATACTTTCAACTAAAATAAATCAAAATGTTTCCATAAAATATTTTAAACTGAAAATAATGAAAATTAAAACAATAAGTCTCGTTTATTTATCATTATTAGGCTCTAAAATTTCTTATTTCTCAGTTTTTAAAACAATTGTGTTATGACTAGTATTTAAGTGATAAAATTATTTCCCATGGTTTTAATAACAAGAAAGATTATCCAAAAATAACATCGATGAACCAGCACATTTTATCAGCACATATCATAATTACAACTTTAATTTTGCACATTTGTACCCATATTATGTGATGGGAGCGGACTGGCACTAACTGAAGCGGACTCCTCTACCAGAAAGACAAACAGTTCTTTCCGGCTAAACCGAAATATCGATGAAATGAGGTGTGTGTTGAACTAGTGACGGAATCGGAATGTGTGTGAAATACGAATGCCTCGAGAAAACATCCACACCATGCAGTCTGATACATTTCCCACATAAACAGCTCAGTACGAAAAATTACCCCAAGAGCTTGGGATGAAACCCTAGACCTCAACAATGGGAGGCACTGAACCCACCGTGTGTCCGAAAATACAAAAAATTCTTGGTACCAGCGGTAAAATGACTTTCGTTATAGTCAGAATATACATTTTTTTTTTAGTTTTCATAATTGTTTTGTTTTATGCATTATAACTTTTCTTACAATGAATGCTATCACAATTTTATAATTTACGTTAGCACATGTTTTGAAAAACACGTCACTTAGACAAAATGTTTAATACTTTTAATAGTTACACTTTTTTCATACAATCTATTTTCTGATTCTGTGTAAAGGGTTAATGAGGTCGGAGTGTTTTAAACGAGGGTAGGTGTATGCTGATGTTCTTGATAATGTCAAAATTGAAGCAGTTATCAGCCCTTGAAAAACTAATAGAAAGCTATATTTTTTAACAAAATATCAAAACCTATTTGAGATTAGGCAGCAAATTTTTTAACATTGTAGAAAAAAAGGGTAGTCAAACATGTGGGATTTGGTGGTAATATGATATCCCTAAAGTACCTAAATCATGGTGAATATCGTCTTTTAGCCTTTTATTTCGAAAAATAAATTGCGTTGGTACTCTCTCAAGTTAGCTGTTTTAGAGATATTAGTAGGCTTATGTTTAAATGTGTGCGCACTAATGCATGACAGGTATGCGGCCTGAAACACAGTGTAATCAAACAAAGGGACAATTCTAGTCGTACATACTCGCAGGTCCGGAACTGTCTTGTTAGTGGTTTGGAAAGGCGGAGAGTTTAGTTAGGCACCGAAGATTACGCGGATAACAATTATTGCACTTTCACGTGAACTGTTGCCGAATAATAGTATTCGATTAAATATTAATTTCGTCGTTAACTGAAGACTAAAAAGATTGAATATGAAATGTGTAAGTTAACAGTAGAAAGCAGAGTTCTTACGTAAGGATTATCATCCACTAGTCGATAACATGATCATTATTGTCTAACTGAATTCGCAGCTATCGTGTCATTGTGACGTATGATAATATTGTATTTTGCACACTTATTGTCTTTACTTCCACTGCACACTCTCTTTTATTATGATCTCAAATATTTAGGTTTACATGACAGATCTATTGGCAAAAGTAATTGTTATTTAGTTACGCTACATGAATGTGATGTTTGGTAAATATTTGTTTATTGTCTTGTTTATTTCTTTTAATTGTAGTGTTAAATTTTGTAGTGGCCAATTATTTAAATATTTTCAGAATAGTTAAATTATTGTTAACGTAATGTTTTAATGCAGCATTTTGAAGTCGTAGTTTTAAACAAATTGAATTGTAATGCCTTTTTAAATGTAAACATTGTTCAGTATAGTCGGTTCACGACTGGAAGAAACTTTTGAAAATCAACCTTTGAAAAAACACCCATCGGAAATCGCTGTAGCATATAACATTACAAACAGCGGCGAGCGCGGATACAGTTATCCCGTCAGGTTGCCAGCTCAAAGAGAGGAAATAGTTCCAAAGTTTTAACGTAATTGTTTTAAATAGCGAATGTTTACCCACAGCTTTTCTTAAGTATCTTATTATGCCAATTATTAATGGCGTGATGCTAACACATTTAGATTTCATAGTTTCTTGCATAGTCACAAGATTACGCTCAAGGTTAAAGTAACGCGGCCATTTGTTTACTAACCTTCGTAGTCCTTGTGTTGTTGACACACGTGCCAGAGAATATGTGTGATTATCTTGTTTAACCTATAATAATTCATTTGTTTGTCTTATTTTACTAATATCCGCTCTTTATTATTTGGTTTTTAATAACGTATGATTTTAATTTGTGCTCACTTTCAGTTCTAATTTCTTTTGTTTTTATCACGTGTCTTTCCTTTGCCTCTTTATTCTAACGTTGCAGTATTTGCACATAAGAATTGTTTTCACATTGTCGAAGACGTAGAATCCTTCACTCGCAAACTCTGCCATCCTGTCGAAAACCGTCACAACCATTTTTAAATAACGTTTTACAATTGCGCGAAACATCAGACTCAACCACCACGCCATTTTAACGTCTGTAGCAATTCCGATCAATACTGATGATCTTGCCTTCGATGTACGGGAATTTATCGATAGTCACTAACAATCGATTGCAAATAGACAACAACTATCGATTCATCAAAATACTCGCATTTTGGGTTTATA
>NQII01007833.1:24246-56657 GCA_002778355.1 Clitarchus hookeri | reverse complement strand
TTACATCCACAGTTTTTATTTTATCGAACAAAAATTTACTTTTCTATCTAACTTCTCGTAAGGACTCTCCTCCCCAAATAACACAATCCGTCGTGCCTCCTTCCTGACTCACTCTGTATGCAGCGTGAATTTATATATTCAGTAATGTATTTTATTTAAATTAAAAAAAAATCTTTTTAATTTATCACAGTTAAGAATTCATCAATGCTGGAAAAATTAATTTTTTTAAATTGATTTTTAAAAAAGTTTAATTGTAAGATTTACACGAGACGAGAACAGTAATTATGGTTTAGTTAAATTATTACTAATGAAACTTTTGATTCTTCTTTTACGACAAGATAAATTTACTCATGCTATTCTCAAGAGTTTTTACCAACGAGTGATTATAGTGTGGGCGTTTTGAATAAAGCGATTTACTTGTAGCAACGGGGCCGCGGTTGCTGAGCGGTTACCCTGCTCGCCTCCCACCGAGACGAACCGGGTTCGATCCCCGGCCGGGCCACTCCTGGATTTTCGCATGTGGGAATCGTGCCGGACGATGCTGGTCGGCAGGTTTTCTCGGGGATCTCCCGTTCACCTCATCACAATCACCATCATCGGCTCTCAAGACCTCGCTGTTAAGAGCCGCCCAAACATCTTCACTCACTACTTGTAGCGTCGAGAACTACTACTACTACTATTGCTGCGAGGGGCAGAAATAAAATCACTTGAAATGCACAAAATCAGAATGACCAGATATTTATAAGGTCTAGTGTTGTTTGAAGGGCCGAGAAGTTTGATGAGTGAGAGCGGGAGGGGGGAGGGGAAGTTACCTGTATCATTTCCTCCTCCCAGCGCATGATGCGGCCGCCCAGCTTGAGGCGCGCGAAGATGACGTAGAGCGGCAGCCAGGACAGCACGAAGAGAATGACGACAGCCACCAGCATCTTCACCACCTTCACCTTCGACTTCTGCTGCAGCCGCTCCATCTGCGCGTCCTTGGTGTCCGTGGGGATGTCGCGCCACCACACCTGCACCGTACAGTGAACATGGCGTACAGTGATCACACTAGCTGCGCAAAACCACTCTCCGTGTCCCAACATTGCACTGCTTTTCTGCCAATACGACTATCATAAACCACGTGGATAGGATTCGAGGCAATATTACTGTTTATGTAAATATGTACTTCGATGTGTTTGTATACTTATTTAACCAATTTTTTTAAACAAAATCTTTAAATTCTATGTGGTAAAAGTATATTTATTTATATCAAATAATCTGTCTTTTGAGAACTAACAAACACAATCATCACTGTCAACAATTTTACTTTTGAAAGTTTTATTGGTGTGCGGTAGGTCAATGTTGGGTACATGCGCAGAAGACGAAAAATCGGCCTACCTCATCCTCAGTCGATGACCTGCATCAACACATACACACCTAAAGGCTATTAACAGTAAAGTGAGGACTTTTGAAATTAGCGTTTGAAAATATAACTGCTCGTAACTTTGCACGTGATACAGTGCACGTTGGCACACAGGTTCCCAGTAAATTTGGAAACAAATTAATACAAAAATGTTTCTTACGTCTCGACATTGTATTGCGAGTGTAATGTTTGAATTTATGCCACCTGAAGTTATTATTTCGTGCTTTATGCACAAAAGAGTATGAATTTGTGTACTAGTACCACATTTACACGCCAAACAATTCTAGCGATTTCACTTGGTTAACGCTAGAATAAAACGACCAGGTCCATGGCTATGTTAAATCTTCATATGGAAGAACGATACAAAATGAGAAGGAAAACAGATACTAAGCGGGGCTTTCAGAAATGCTTAGTTAATCTTGAACAGCCTACACACGCATTTTTTTTCATTGGTGTCGCTTCCGGACCCTAAGGATGCCTGTAACATGTTAATTGTTTAAACCATAGACGAAATATGATAAATGATATAATATTTAGTGTACGGTTTGTACTGCGCCGTGCCAGTCACGGAGCCTACCTGGAGCTCTTTACACACTCGAGCTCCAGAAGCGAGGGAGCAGTGCCGTGCCGCTGCACTGGCACGCGTTCCGAGTGCGCCGTAGCCGCTACGCGCGTCTTTCGACTGGCGTGTGGTTTCCTCTTTGTGCTGTATGAACCTATGGCATTTAAAGCAGTGAACCGCGTCACGTTATTGGTGGGAAGTCTGTAGCAACGTTCAATACAGACTTATACCATACACTCGCTCGTATAGGGAAATTATGTTTCAAGATATGGTAGTCTGAAAAACCGTTTATAAGATGTTGGAAGGCTTGGAAATAATGTTTATAGTATAGGTGAGATCTTGAAAGTTCTCGATGGGGTGTTTTATTTTCGTTGGCAAACATATTGCGGACACGGTTGCTAGTGAGTGAAGAGATTTAGGCGGGTCTTGACAACGAGGTCTTGAGAGTCGATGTTTGTGAAGTGAGGTGAGTATGGAGCAGCGCCGGAATGAAGAGATGGGGGAAACGGGAAATACCCAAGGGAAAACCCGCCGACCAGCTGCATCGTCTGGCACGATTCCCATTTGCGAAAATCAGGAGTGAACCAACAGGGGATTGAACCCGGTTCGCTCAGTTAATAGTTTCGTAAAATCTCCGTATATAAAACATATTGCAACGCAGTTCAAGTACCAGTTACGCGACGGTCTTAATTTATTACTCACTTCTTTATTTCAGTTGTGTATCTCCCCCGTTAAAATAGAAACCAGCGTTCAATGGAAATAATGCCAAGAGTCAATGCGATGAGCACGTGAAGCTGCGAACCTATTTGAAAACTAAATATTTTAGAATGTGAACATTCTTAGTTTGTGGTGTTCAAAACAAAGACACCCAATCTCACAGGTCGCTGATTTAGACATGTTTATTCTTAGCAAATGAAGATGAGACAACTTCGGCAACATTTATTTCAAAAAATACAAAGGGATTTTATGGGCGATATTTGAAAGATCCCAGATCAGTTTGAATGATGAC
Organism: Clitarchus hookeri; assembly: GCA_002778355.1. NCBI lineage: Eukaryota > Metazoa > Arthropoda > Insecta > Phasmatodea > Phasmatidae > Clitarchus > Clitarchus hookeri. The sequence continues at coordinate 53,684 of NQII01007833.1, read as the reverse complement.
AATTACTCTAATTGCCATAAAATTTACCGCACCAAATAGTTTGATTCAAAACGAAATTATATTAATATGATGGTGTCTAAAAATAAAGAAGTGATCACAACGCTTTTACATCAGGACAATTTTTCACCCTCCTGCAGGACAGAATCTCATTTGACCAGCTCGTGCTTGTAGGATATACTGGATGCCCCAAACTCTTTGTACGTTAATAACAAATAATTTATTAAAGACAGCCTGATGGCACGGCGTGTATTTGTAGCTATAAGGACATAGTTCGGTGTGTGCAAGTGCGTTTAGCCAATCTGTTGCGTTTGCAGCCACGAGTGGTATCACTACAACTGTTTAGTAAATGGCGAAGTGGACAAAGCTTTCTTTCGAGCAGCATACATTTATTTGAAAGTGTCATTGGAAATGCGAGAACATGATAGAGGGGCAGCGACGATGGAGGCAGAATCCGATACTGGGTCACAGTCACGTGTAACAAGATTACTTGACAAGTTTGGGAGCGAAGGGAATGTGTGTGATGTGAAGAAAGAACGGTGCTGCACAGGGAAGAGAACAACAACGGACAAGATAAGTGTGGGGCTGTGTTGCATACACTCACACGTTGCCCCCGGGAAATCGAAGTCCTTACGACAAGCTGCGTGCGAGTCACGTGTCAATATATCAACTGTCAATCGCATTTTAATGCAAGTGAAATTGAGTCCCTACATTCCATGTTACTTTACACTATGAATGGAGACGACCCAGATAGGCGTGTAGAATTTTGTGAGTGAGTTGTGAACATGTGCAAGACAACAAACATTATACCGACGTTATTGTTCGGTACGACGAGGGAACGTTTAAAGTGTATGGGACTGTCAACCGCCACAACTGTGTGTAATGGGCAGATAAAAATAACCACATTTTGGTAAAGCAACATTAATCTTCCTGGTGCGGTATGCCTGCCAGAGGACTTGTGGGGCCATTCTTCTTTGACTGAACGGTGACAGGCAAAAGTTACTGTACCACGCTGCAGACAAATATTGTGCCAGCAATTCACCATCTCTACCCAAATGACGATTACCTTTTGCAGCAGGACGGTGCACCGCCACATTATCTTCGAGACGTGCTGTTGCTCCTGGATGAAACATTTGTTGGGAGGTGGATAGGCCGACGAAGATTTATTGGATATCCACACAGATCTCCAGAAATAACTCTGCCAGATGTTTATCTGTGAGGAACTCGAAAAAAGAACACCGCGTAAGCCACAAAACCACTGACTGCAATAAGAGACGCCATTGTGACAGCCTGCGAATACACTCGCATGGAAATCATAGCTGCTGTTTTTCGTCCTGTTCTACAACTTTGAAGACGATGCCTTGCTGCTGAAGGCGGATATTTTGAACATTTGTAACGGTTATTAATATTCGCACTCACTCAATGTTGTTCTTATAGCGGCAAATACAAGTGGTCCTATCAGATTGTATTTAATAAAATTATTTTTGCTGTACACGTTTAAGGAGTGTAAAAATTAGTAAGTGACGCCGTTCTTCTCTATGCCACGTTATGTTTGTTGTAGCACAATTTTGCTACCTTCAAATTTTCCTGAAAATGTCGTGTTTAGATAATTGAGCTTTGAAATAAATACTCACCCAAATGATGCAAGGAAGGCATTTATATTGCAAATTTTAAGAGGGCGTCGGAACAAACTAATGGGCTACGGACGTTGAACTAACAAAATTGAATATATACTTGATTATGATTCGTTCACAGGTGCTGCTGAAAAGTATTTACCAAGTTAAAAAAGCGATTCTTTGAAAGCTATGTACACCGCTTGCAATATATAGGTAGCCGGGATTTACAGAAATCTATATCAGCCAACTTTGTCTCCAAAATAAAGAATGATTTTTGGACGTCTTAATAACAAATATTAATTTAAGTCTGTTACTGTTGGAGATTATTATAAACGCAGAAAGCTATAAAGATTTTTGCGAAATTACTTTATTAAATTAGTTTCGTCATAAATGATGAATACTTTCACGGAAAGAAAAACGATTATTCGTCACACCTTTTTGGTAATCATGTTATTGCGTTGATTGGCACAACTATTGGCAAATAATGTTAATTCTGTTGCAAGATTTTTTTTTTTAAAAAGAAGAATTAATTCAAGACAATTTTAACATCGAAAATTTTTGTGACTGTATAATAACAAGTAATAACCATAGAGATGGAAATCTCGAGGCCAAACATTGTTCTTGTTTATTAGGACATGTCCAAGTACTATTCCGCTCCTAATTGTCTTATCTGTTTCCGTTTCAAAGAGCTATCTTTAGCACTCGCCTATAGGTTTTTTTGAAAACCATGTAAAAACTAGATTGGGAATCGAACCCGTTTCTTCCCGAACGCCAATACAGTGCTTTACCGCAGCGCTGCTTGTATCGATAACAATGTGGTTCTTATCCCACACGCAATTCGTTTTTTTTTAAATTTTTTAAATATTTTAAAGTTTTAAATTTATTTTTATTATTTAGTAAAATGTAAATTTAAAACATAAAAAAAAATATTAAAAATTTGCAAACAATTCTTAAACATATTTTGGATTTTTTTTTTTAGTTTTTGCGTTTAAGGTCGTTAAAGTTAGGTCATGATGTAAAGGTCACGTGCGTGAGGTCAAGATCAAGGTCACCCGGATCCAAGATGACGGCCGGGTGACGTCATAACATGGCAGCTTGTCTGCTGATGCTTCAGTTCCTTGTCCCCTAGTGCCAGACTCGGCCATATCAATCTACTGTCGAAAACACGCAATTATTTATATGAATGCTCCTTTTTATTTTAACTGATAAGGGGGTGAGAGGGGAGGGGGATGAATGTAAAACTTTGGTAATGGAGGTAGCCTAAAATACACAGTCCAAAAAATGAATAGAAAAATACTGAATAAAAGTTTAAAACTATTTCTCATTGAATTTTTCACTATTCGCATGCATTTTTGTCCTATCAGATCTTGTTTCTGAACTAACAAGCTATAAGAATAAACAGTAAATACAGCAATTTTAACACCACTCTTAATTATCTAACATGAACTGAAGCCACTTAGTATCGTGACATAATAATATGGGAGGAATTGAAAAGTTCATATGGGCTACATTGAGGAACAGATCCAGATATGAGAAAGGAAAGCTACTTTGGAAAAATCGCCTCCGAAGTAAGGGCACAGGTATGACGAAACATGCATGTGAGGTAAGCCGCCTCATGAGCAGACTGTAAAGGGTGTGGTCTTTGTTTGCGGCGAAGGAGCGCGAATACCTTGATCCAAATGAGGACGTAGCAGAGGGAGATGAGTATCATGGGCAGGATGTAGCAGCAGATGAGGTTGGCGATGAGGAAGTAGAGGTTGCCGTCCAGCGAGGCGGGCCACACCTCGAGGCAGAGCTGTATCTCCGGAGCGTTCTTGAAGATGGACACCAGGTCGAAGAAGACGGCCCAGGGGAGGGTGGTGGTGAGCGCGATGAGCCAGATGAGCACGATCATGAATCGCGCCCGCGGCTTCGTGATCTGGCACTTGAGTGGCCACCAGATGGCCAGGAACCTGTAGGCAGAGACACTTCCTTCTCTCCTTATTTGCTCGCAATGTGCTCCGGCAATACTCTCACTTAATTTAAATTAAAAATAGCAATGTAAAGAACGACAATCGAACATAGAAAGTGAAAACTGAACACACGAGGGCAGTGTAATTCTGCAGATAACTTCGATATTCCAGTTTCAGAAATGTATAAACTACTGTTGCTTATTTACAATGTTTTGACCTACCTTATACAACTGTTGGAGCACTTTACAGTTTAAACAATCCAAAGACACCAAATTACTTAATAACATACATTGAATATTATGTCATAGAATTAATCCAATGATTAAAGTTTTAGAGTGTAAGGTACTATAATATAGTTAAAAATCTCAAGTGTTTGCAAACCTGACTATTATGAAAACTGCCCAAAAATTACGAATAAATATACACCACAGTTATGAATTAATTTTATTTTACATAAAAAAACCCTAACAATATACCATCATATTTTAAATAGCATTTCGAAAAGAGGTAATTTTCCGTAGCGAATATTCTCGACAAAGCGAGCCAGAATCTCGTTGGACGTGGCCAAAACATTTGTTTTCACTTTGTTTTGATCAAAATATATGATATTCATAAGAAATAAATACTCGTGAACATTATTCATCGAATGTTAATAATATCGTACGTGTAAGTGTATTCCATTTCTCTCTACTCTACAACGTTTAGACTTTTGAATTTTACAGTTCCTATTTAAACACTGTTTGAAGACAGTGGAATCCCACGGTTACAATAGCCTCGAAACCACCTGATCGAAAATGGAATTCATGAATTGCATCGTGCCTGAGTTCGGCTGATTTATAAGTAAACATGTCGGTATGTAAAGCGTATGAGTGTTCAGAAAGTAAACGTTTAACACAATACTGAAGTATTAATAGAGGTTAGCCTGCTCGTTTCCCACCAAGGCGAACCGTGTTCAATCCCCGACTGAGTCACTCGGATTTTCGCATGTGGGAATCGTGCCGGACGATGCCACTGGTCGGCGGGTTTTTTCGGGATCTCCCGTTTCCTCCGCCTTTTCTTTCTGCCCAAATAGCTTCACTCACTTCACTTATTAATTTTACTGTTATCTTGGGCAACTATTATGAGCGTTATTTGACACCATACGTGCCGTTTTTTGAGCTGCTTCATGAACGAAAATCTTATGTTTATGCTAATCGATCCCGTCAACGAAAATATCCCTGGCTTTAGAAAGACACAACACTTTATTTTCGATAGGAATTTTCTCCAGAATAATAGGAATTCTATGCTTCATAAGTATGAATTTTAAATGTAAGCCTTAACAATCTATTTATTTGATGCTAACACAAAATAAAGCCAGAAAGCAACAAATTTACTCTCAAAATCTTTTATAATTATGAGATAAAATTTTGTTTCAGACAATCGCTCCTGAAAACGATTGTGTTTTACCCATAAAATTCCCTGCGATAGTCGGTGTTTTTTTCTCTGGTTATTGACGCTGTAATGGTTTTAGCGCTCGCGTGCCGCAGTGCGAAGCGTAATGGGCCTCAGCTAATTGATGAGAGCATGAGTGAGCTGAGGGGAAGGGGGTGAGTCCTTGGCAAGGGAAGGGATAGGGGTGTTCGCCCGTGTATATGCTGTTCACGGTAAATTGAGCACTTTTGTAAACCCTGCTTTACTTGTCTACTACGTTGCGTATTCTCTAACCATATGTAAAATTAACATTGCCATGCGCCTCGTGGCTTTTACTCATCCGTCGGTCTAGTGAAACTGTGAAATTATTATAAAATTAAACATTTTACAAATTTAATAATTGTAGAACTTGAAATGCATTTGAAAACAGAAAACAAAAGAAAATATTTTAGTATTCGCAAAATACGTAACTCATATTTTAAATTCAACCTTAAGACATGGAACTACTTACTCTCCGGCGTTAATGACTTTATTGAACGCAAGCCAGTCAGTGTGCCCGTTAAAAAATGTGCGGGTAGCGGCAGTGACCTTTATCAAAGGTTTATGTTAAAAGTGCTTAAATAACCGTGAACAGAATATACCGTTCTCGAATTATTGCAGCTTCCAGGCCACTATGCGAGCGAGCCACAGGAGGAAATTATCTGTTCCCAGTGCTCCTACAGCCGAGTTATTTCACACCCCCTTTGAAAGTTCACGCAGAGGGACGTGTGCGAGGTCAAAATTAACATAATTCATGGATTTTGAAGTTACTTTTGCTCAAGAGCGAAACGTAGAAGAGGCTGTTATTTAAGGGCAGTGTGTCAAGGGTACGAGGAAGCTGAACTTTCATAGTTTGGGCTTGTGACCAATATGTATCCAATGCAGTCTAGAGTAGCGGCAAAAATAACATTTTACTTTGGAAATGTGGCATTTACCTTTTTTTTTTTTAGCCGTTGGTCCCTGCTGAAGAGCGTCTTTTTTTGACAGATTTCTTCCCCTTGGACGACCCAAAGGGGGAGAGAAGTGCACACAAGAGCCCCCCTCTTTCTCCCTTCAGGATTAGACTAGCCCCTAACGTAGGAAAATCACACGGACCCGTGACACATTAGAAATATTCATTACAATTGGAGACAAAATAAAACTCAACGCAGAATAACAATAGTTGCTTGCTGTAGGCGGTATTGTACAGTACATTTACTGTCTCCCAAGCGTCCCACCTGCTCGGAAATACTTCGCAGTTTTGAAGCACTGAACAAAGACTGGTAGTTAGGTAAATTGTGGACACATGTCAAGTTTTTCGTCACTATTCATTTAATTTATTTGGCATTTTGAGCGACTAAGCCTTGGTATAGGAACAGTAGGTATTAAGGAAATGTTTCAAGAGCTTAAATGGAGGGAATAACAGGGTTTCAGGCGACGATACTACCATTTTATGACATAACAATAACGATTAAATTTTCATTTATGTACTTTTACTATCAAAAAACTAACGTGGCTGCCAGTATTTTTACTCCAACATTTAGTTTAAAAAGACGAGTTGACACGTTTTCTTCGAACGAAGGTATAAATGATGAATAAAGTGAAATTTGCATATGTACGTATAATGTTAAATCATTTCTATCCTAGGTCAAACGCCACTAAAAGAATTTCAAATAAAGTTCCATTAAAGAATCAAATATTAAAACCCCGAACGATCTTTTGTGTCTCAGGTATGTTGGCCTCTGCAAGCATAATCTTATTCGTGTGTTAAAAAGGTAGCGGTAATATTTCGAACGTTGGCAGTAGAAGAGGAGCTGTCGCGCTGACACTGAAGAGTGCGACGTGGAAGGGCTGTCGCGCTGGCAGACAAGAGAGGGCTGTGGAGTGGCTGTTGTGTATGAGGCTGCTCTTACCACTCGTACCGTCGCGTCGAGTGGCTCGTTGGACCACTGGAGCGACCCGCGTCGCAGGTCCCAGCCGCGCCCTGTGTGGGCGATTCACGCTTATAGCTCTGATGGCCCGCGCGTCGTCCTCGTCTCGCACACAGAAAATCAAGCTGTTTCCTATTTGACGAATTGCCGCAACCACAATGAGGAAAATATTGTGGTTGTTAGAATCGAATCCATCCCTTTAGACTATCAAGCCGCAGACACACTGGCAAATTTTCTCCTTTAAATATGTTCGATAATAAAATTTGAAGACTAAATGCGGTCATAAAACGTTAACACTAAACAGTGTTCGTTTCAAACCTGTCACACTGAAAGTTTTTTATTTGACGAAACTAGTCCAAATTTTATTCAAGCATTATTTTCAAAGCGTGATACTGCTATTATGTTTTATGCAGCACAATATACATGGAATATTAAGAGTTTCGTGAAATATTTTCATTTATAAAATAAGTTATAATTTTATTTATTAGAGCTACTTGCTGAGAAACGAAATTTATTGCCTTTGATTTTTTTACTGTTATTCTTCAATGTGTAAATCACGTCACAATGTCCGATATTTCTTGGACCAAATTGGTTTGAAGCTGTTTGACAGAAAACTTTGACAGTGCGACAGGTGCTTTAGAGATAGATGAGACAGATCAGTCGATGGTACCATCTCAGTATTGTAAAATTATATTATGACACTGCACACACGCTCCGCCGCCTCCTTGGTACGGTCTCTTCCCTGAGTCAGTTACACGTGACACACATCCGTTTCCTGGTGCAGGCCATGCTCGCCGTGACTCCTCGGCACCGGAGGACATCGAAAACTTATTACCACATTGAACACTTATTACCACATTGAACACATATTACCACATTGAACACTTATTACCACATTCCCTTATAGACCTAGCCCATGTCACAACATACTTCTGTAGTGATCCCTTCAGTAGGCTCTTATTTTGAGAGGTTACTCAGAAACTGGTTTAGATGTTAAAATATGCTATAACGAGTTAATCAGGATTTTAAAATTGAACCTTGTTTTCCTAAAATAATGCCTAAACGTACTTGACCACGGAGGTCAACTTTAAACAAGATAAAATGGTTACCATTTGGGTTTTATCTCTAGTGGTTATGCACAGAGAGGCAAATGCCAACAGAGCCTCCAAATTCACTGTGAAGGCCCGTGCCAATCGGTACCACATTTTGTGATATTAAAAAGACATACTCCTCGTCCCATTAGCAAGACCTCATATAGTACCCAATTACCCAGAAATCAAGGATCTATAGTATATCAAAATACATGTAATATTTTACAGGAATTTTCATGATCGTAACTCTTCACCACTCATTTCCAGTCTCCATTAATATAATAATTTCAGGTGGAATGATTATTAGAATCTACAGTTCTTTTATTCTCCACAAATCCTTGTTTTTTTTATGTAAAGCCTTTCGAACACTGCTGTGAACATTAAGGAAAATAGATACCAGGACACTTTATATGGACGACTCCAAATAATAGAGGAGTAAGTAGGTTGGGCTTAACGTCTCGTTGACATTACAAACGGAGAAAGTTGCTCAGACAAGCAGGGACGGGGAAGCAATCGCCCATGGCCTATAGGAAGGAACGATCTCAGCATTCACCTGGAGAGATTTCGGCAAACCACGGAAAACAGAAATTAGGATTTCCCGACAAGGAACCGAACTTGGGTCCTCTCAAATTCTAGTTCATTGTGATACAACTGCATCACATCGCTCGGTAAAAATAAAGCTTGTTTGGTCGTAAGGTAGCATATTTGACTTGCATTCGTCAACTCGTGTGTTCGGTCTTGGCCGACTACAGTACTAGTGGTTGTTAGCCTGCTTTCAGAAGGAAAGAAAGGCTCATGGGATTACTTTCCTGTCTATCTGTCCCTGTGTGTCCCCGCCTATATATTTTTGAACGCCTTAACCAAATTTCACGAAACTCGGTACACATAACGTAATACGTAAGAAAACCTGACTTTTATAGTTTTAAACCACTTTGGGCACTTACTTTAAAAATTGCAGTCATTTTAATATTTGGGGTGATATATCTCATAAACCATTAAATAGATTTTAACCAAATTTTGTATGCTGACAGCGCAAGGTGTAAACATTGAATTAAGAGTCGAATGTTGTTGTTGGTTTGTCATCTTGGTAGATAACACTACATGAAAAAATAAAACTTTTACTTTATATCTCGAAAACTACCCAAACCCGTTTTCACCAAATTTGGCACGTAAGTAATAATATTATAGGCCAGGTAAATATAAGTTATTAAACTTTATCAGGTGCTTATTTTCAAAATGGCATCAATACAAATGTTCTAGGTTTGTTTGGTATAAGTACCATACCATTTGACCAATTTCAACCAAATTTTGTACGCTGGCAGTATCTATAACATGCATAATATAAGCCGGACAACCATTTTTGCCTGCCATTTTGTTAGATAGCACTAATGAATTAATAAAGTTTTTGTCTAATATCTCGGGAAACAATTGACCGATTCCTACCAAATATGGCAAACAAGTAGTACTGCTTTAGGCAATGTTAACTGACATGCTTTGGGTATGTCAGATACTTATTTTCGAAATGGCGTCCATATGGCTATTTTAGTTTATGTATGTTATATCGTCGAAACCATGAAATTAATTCCAATGAAACTTTGTATGCTGACTGTATATATTACAACAATCAAATGTATCCAACCCAAAATCTCTTTTGTCCGCCATCGTGTAAAATAGTATCACACGGAAAATAAAAATAACCTAATATCTCCGAAAAAAAAACAAATTTATACCAAATTTGGGAAAAAGTAGTACTATGACAGGTCATGTAAACTGGGAAACTTTGAGAGGATCAGACACACATATCTCTATCTCTAGCTAAACAACACAATATGGATGTTTTGTTCACCATGTACGGTAGATTACAAATCCAAAGGAAAAAATAAACAAAGTGATACAGTATTATTCTTATTTATACAGAAGTTATGCCGACCCCTCAATTTTTATGGATGGGGTTGATATTGGAGCCCATATTTTTGTGCTTTGTACTTTGTCGCTTAATAATGCAGTATCCGGAAACTCGGGCATGTATCGTTCATTCTGGCTGTGGGAGTTTCAAAATACCTCTGCTTCAACTACTTTTTAAGGGGCGGTTTTCACCCCTTCGAAACAAACTTAGGCTATACGTCGTGTATATGTTTTCGACCTATTTTTTGATAAGGAATCACCTGCCGAAGTTTGTCGCTGTAGTTCATATCCACCCTGTATACACGATGTTCAATCTTCATTACAAATACCGATGAAGTTTCTTAATATGAGCTTTTAAAATTTCCTACATATTTCTGGAAATCCTTGCTAAACTTGTGTGCATAAAGTGAATAAAAATTATTACTATCACATCTAAAACACTATAAGAGTAAATTGAAATAGGCATTGAAACAATAATAAGCAGAGTATCATAAACTAGTAACAAATGTAAAATAAATACGGGTTCTCATTATGGTGTACGTACAAATACCACTTCACCTCTTCAGCTTTAAAATTTATCGGTGTAACATGCCACTGGTCTCCCTCCACATATCCCCTTTCTCTTTACTTTTTTACATCGCCCACGTAGCTGCACGTTAATGAGAGTGTATGACACCTGAACCGTAGTGACCTATCATCTCATTTCCTTTCGTTGGGTGGAGGCTACCGTAACCCTTGGACGGATTATGAGTACAGACTTGGGGCGGGTAATGTGTTCTGCATTTTTCCTTCACGTATTTTGCACGGGCACCATTTATAAACGACAAACAGGAATTCGTGAAACCATATCTACGACGCTTTGTCCACTCGCAACTCAATTCCTCTAACTCCGTAAGTGAAGGACCAAAACAAAGACTGGTTAGATAGGTAGTAAATTACCACAAAAAAAAACAAACCACTTAACATATGTAACCTTTGTGTGAATTCATACTAAATAAAATATTTTCTTTAATTATAAGATATACCATTCTGATGTGTAAGTTAGTGCGAAGGAGAGGAATAATTCTACCTTTTTCACTCCCGGTGTATCCAACACCACAACAACTTCCATTCACGAGCCGCGACAGTCAGCAGTTCACACGTGATTTTTCACTCATACTCATGTTTATGTCTTTGTAGAGAGATATAAAAAATTCACTTCATGAATTTGCTATAGATGCCCATGTCACTGCATTTAAATAAAAAAAAGTACATCTACGAAAATTACATTTGATTCCTTCAAATATTGTGTTGTTTGAATGATTCCTGCAATGGAAGCAATTGATTGTTTGAACAATTATGGGCATACGCCATTGCAAATACTTCGTTTTAGTCACAGAAAACATATTATATTCAAAATAAAGTAACTTAGATTAAAAAATAACTTAGATTTAAAACAATGTGACACCAAGTCGTCTCATGTCTGGCAGAGACGATTTTCCTGCATCGAAAACTACGTTTTTACCCGCCTGCGCTAGAAAATTTACAAGACATCTATCCCTACCTTGGGTGATATTTTTCATCGCTGCTCGGCTGTGTTGGATGGCCGGTCGAATACATGGATCGCCCGGCGTAGCTGGTAGCCGACGACGGTTGACTTCGAGGTCCGATGTGGACCGACGCACGAACACCGACCACGAGTACAGCAGCATGACCACGCCGTCAGGTTGCAGAATAAAGACTAACCCTAGCGGTGATGTGGGGCGCTACTTGCGTTGTGACGTCACTGTTACCTTATTGGCTCAGTTGGTGGGCCAATCCTAGATGATGCGACGTGGGCGGCAATGTTGGACCGGAAGTATTTATTAAAGTGTATAATTTTGAAGAAATCTATACCCTTCCTTTCCACGTATGTGGAAGGGGTTTATGAACCCTGGCTGGGTCCGAGGACGAGAGAAATCGGCTTCCGTCAGCGGTGATGGACACACAAGTAAAAGAAAAGTATGTTAAAGATCCTTTAGGTCTTTAGAAAAAAAATTATAAAACTTAAAAGTTAAAATTTTAATAGAGTTTTTTGTTTTCACTTTTTCTTACATTAGAGTGAATTTTATGTGAGGTTTTGAAAATCACCTTAAAGAGACATTTTCCGCTCACTATTGTAGCGAAAGTATTGTGGAATTTTCGATGAAAGCTCGTATTTTGGAGCGCAAATTTTCTGGGGGTATAGATCGTGACTATTATGATTGAATACCTATATAAAAAGAATGTTAAACAACATTTTGTGTTTGTCCCCAATGTTGAGCGGAGATTTTGCAATTGTAACTTTTAATGTTAATTTTCAATGTTTTGTAATTATGAAAAATACGTTATTATATGCAACGTAAAAAATAGGGTTTTATTTCTTTTCCATAGGGTGCACATATGTCCTTAGGCAGCGTTTATATTCTTTTTATGCCCGACATAACATCTTATCTTGAAAATTGGCAAATCTTTTTGAATAGTAGTTCTCTCAGTAAAGACAGCAGGAGGATAAATCTTGTGAAGGCTGATAAATGTAGTGTTTTATCGCCCACTGAGAAAAAGCATGTGATGACTTCATTATCTCCTGTTAATACACTGCATAAAATGTTTGCAGGCGACGAGGGAATTCACATGATGAAGCATTACGACAATCACCACATGCAGTTTATCCAAGGTAGTACAATGAAGAAACACATCAAGATCTGCAAGGGTTCGTCTACTGGGAGCCAGCAAGTGATGTCGCCAATACTTCCTGCTACTTCGATGGGTACTGTTTCCGCTAGCGATTATGTCAAGATAGTTAATATACTATGGTGACAGTGTTGATGAAGTACCTGATGAGAAGGATGACGATTTTCTCGACGTTCGCACACATTTCACCAACGAGTTTCCTTCGACAAGTGGTGCTAAGAAGGCAGAAGGCGTCAAAAATGCTCGTTACATATTTCCCGAAGACCCGAATGAACTTGTTGATAAACTGAAATATTTGATTGACCAGCAAAAATGCGGGGTCTCTCACACATACGTAACTTGATTACATTGCATGTGCACTGTGGTTTACTGGTATATAAACTTGGTTTTCATGGTTACAGTGACAAACAATCCATGCAAGTCTGGGACTCTGAAACTAGCCACTGCACATCTGACACCTAGGCCTTATTCTAAATTCCCCATAGACTAGTGATGAGGCGGACCGATTTTTGTCATCTGCGCAGATCCCCAAAATTGACTCGGCCGTCGCCAATACAACTGCCAAAGTAACATGGTCAACAGTGATGATAGTGTTTGTTAACACTTGAATTTCCAAAAGTCACATCCTCCCATGTAGCAAGACAGTTGGCTATATGTGGTTTTACGTATGACATTTATGGATTATTGCTGGCCGAGAAAATTTATGGATTTACACGAATAGCCGTGTTTTGGTTAACTACTGGCAACAAGACGTTTGATATGCTATTTATGGCGTGTTGATGGAATGTCGATGGAAATAAAACTGATGGTTGAAATTAGGTGACTTCGATGTTAAGAGCCGCCCATTTCTTCACTGTTACTAATGGTCCATAAATGGCTCACCAACTGTATTCCAGCACTGGTCGCACATGGCCTATACATATCGCTGGTGAAAGCGTTGGTAGCCATCTGTAGGCCATTTTATGGCTGTGAAGTACATCTATGGACAATTGTTGGTGCAAGCAATGGGAGTTTTTACGGCTCACACACTCACAGGTAGCTACTTCAATACAATATATGTTTGTCTAACATAAGAATATCACAGGACACATGAGTAGATTATGTGTAAATATCTAGTGATGGAAATGTCCTTGGAAAAATACCACAAATACAGTATTTGCTGTGACTTATTGTCTGGTATCGAATAACTTAAAGTATGTTTATTTTACATGTACGATTGCATATAGTTAAATGGGTGGTAAAAAGAGTTAAAACTACCTTGCGCAGATTACCTTTGTAGGTTTTTTGTTATTTCACGTCAATCAAATATTAATATAGGGGAAAGTAGCCTTTATTGGACCGTTTTGGCTATTTGTCTCCGTAAGTCAGAATATTCATTCACAATAAAATTTCTGAAATAGCCAAAAAAATCTACATTTAATAAACTTTCACCTTATGTATACATATAATATACAGTGCTCAACAGACTACAAAAAAAGCATATTTTTCCTAAGTGTAACAAACTGTCAGAATTTCAACACCGGTTTCCTAATTTGGAATTCAGGTTTCGTAAAACACACTAGGTGTTAAAAATGTATCTATTATTTTAACATATGCAGTAAAACACATAAATTTTATTTTGGTGTGACTTTCATGCTCTTAACATAAGCGACTCAGAATAACAGACTTAAAGTTTAGAATTACTCACTATTTTCTTGCATACAAAAAAAAAATCTAAATGCTTGAGTACTTTTCACATTGTCAGGTAGAAAAGGCAATTATGTGGTTCTGTTATTTACTGGTAGCTGTAATGGCTTAGCGGCAATTGGACAGAGGTAGAACTGCAATTAGCTATTACAACTTACAAGAATTGATACTGTGATCTGAATGAATACCGGTTTTAGCCACCTTTTTGCTATTTTGGCATCCGATTCTACACCATAAATGGGCCATATATGTTTTGCTACATACTCTAGCTGCATAAAGTCAGGTTAGAAGTGAACAAATATCTCAAAACACCTATTTATAAAAACAGTGTTCTAACCTACCTACTTTGATTCTGATGGTGCTATTGGCAGAAATTTAGCCCAATGTTGGGACTCGTAGAGCGGTGACTATGCAGCTTGCCTGAGTACACTACATCATTTCCCCCTCTACGACATCCCCCCTCCCTTTCACAACGGATCTCACTTGGGCTAAGGTTTATTCTACTCGGGTTGGGAAGCTGAATGCTTTTAGCTTGGCAACTAACATTTTTCGCCACTAGGTAAGCGCTAGTGTTTCATTGTGTACTAGATTTTTTTTCTATTTTCTACGTTAAAAAACAAAATAATTGCAATAATCATAAATCAAATCTAAAATAACTACTTAACTAAGTAAAATTTTTCTCTTTTATTGTTCACGTAGATTAAAGTTTTAATTAAACGTGGCCTCTTTGGAACACTAGCTCTTACTTAGCGGCGGAAATTTTCCCTATGCCAAACTCTCCCGTAAGAAAAGTCGTTTTGTTCCTAACCTGAGTAGAATTAACTTTATCTGGACTAAATGTCCCTGAAGCGAGGGGCGCTGTCGTCAGGTCAGGGCTGCTGCGGCACTCGCCAGCAGCGATAACGAGTAAACTTCGCCCGATATGAAGCCAGCTTAGCGTCGGATTTATCGCTCATCGTGGCATTATTAACTTCACAGGTTTTATGAACGCGCTAGGGACTGCTTGGGATGGTCTGGCAAGGTACCTTGAATCAACACCCGTGAAGCGAAGCAGAAATTGCGGCGATGCTGGAACATTTATAGCACAGTCAGACATCTGTAGGAGTTAAAATAGCGTCACTGGCACCAGTAATTAACTAATAAAAATTTGATGCATTTTGTCTCCACGTTACGCTAAATTTCCTCCGGACTCATATTTTTACCCTAAATTTTTGCCACAGCACAGAGACTCAACTCTAGTACGAAAAGCTCAGACTCAGCTCAAGCTCAGCATAAAATGAGAAATAAAAAAAAAAAGTGGTAACGTGAGAAAGCAAAAGTCTACGTACTTTCCAGCATATCATCAATGTAACAATTTTCGTTATCATGAACATGCAAAATAAGACAAGCTTCTTGGTTTAAACTGGCGTTATACAATATTCAAGACGGAGCTTGACATGCCAAGTAGATAGCCGTGCGTGTTGAAAACTTTACGAATCTCACAATTATCCAGGAATGTGAGATATTTTCATTATAGTTTTAGCAATTACACGGACATAAAGGTCACACAGGCATTGAATTTGCAGAAAAACCCCTAGTGGCAGATTCCGGCACCTAACGTGGTGCGATATTTCCATAAAATTTATGTACAATCTAGCCGTTGGTTTAGAAAAAAGGAACGCACAGACATACGAACAGAAGCACGTTCGTTTCAGACAAAACTTCATTTTAATTACGAAAATGTATAGGTCTAACCAGCGACGTAGCATCAGTACACAGAACTTTAGTTGTTGAGTAAAATTTTCTTGTCTTTTAAACAGTATTTGAATGTGTACGAAGTGAAATAATATTTATTTCTACTTCTTTTGGAGTTCAATTTAACATAATATACGGCATTTTTGCATCAGTTTGTGAGGCTACCTGCTCCTCACATGCAGCTAGCTATGCGACATAAAACTGAACTGCAGGTGAAGCTCGTGTACGCCTGCCCCCGCATTCGCTCACCATCTTCCACGTCAAGAATAAACGCACGGGAAAACTTCGCGATCAGGATCCAGGGAATAGGAAGAGGTCATCTTCCACCGCGCTGCATCACGACCTCCCGAAGGATGTTTCGATCGGTGTGTTTTTTTTATCCCCCGTCAGTGGCTGGGGAAGGCTTCGCAGCCAATAGCGAGGGAGGTGATTTAGTAGTGCCACCACCCTACCCAGGCCTCTCTTCGTCCTACTGCAGTTCGACAACCCTTTACCACCCTCCGCCGCTCCTGCAGCCCTGCCCACGGGGGAGTTATCTCCTGATTAACGACTGTAATTGCCTCGACAAATGCGGTAATTAATGCGCAGGCAGGGAAATGCCTTCCGCGGAAACCAGGCCACCTGACGGAGATTAATTTTAATGCTGTTCTCTTGTTTCCAAAGAACGAATTGTATTTTTCATATCCGCGCGCTTGCTGACGTACTCGGACTTCTCTTCCCCTGACAATTTTTTTTATGCTACTCGTATTACGAAGTAGCTTTGCTTTACGGAAATTGAATCGGTTTGTTTAATTAAAAACTGATCATTTATAATGCTCTCGCTTTTATGTATTTTTAACTAACAGGAACATGGAGGAGACCCATACATGTAAACTTCCAGGCCACCACATATAGTAGTTAAAAAATAAAATAAAATAGACACTATCGATGTCTTATTTGGTATTTAATAATGCAATACCTCGCATCATAAGCCACGTAAGTGCTGTTTATAAGAACGCTATTGAGGTCAGATGAGAATTTAATTCCGCGTATGTTGTTTCTCTTTGTTCGGCAGTCACGTATGGGGATGAACTGCCTTTCAGTAAACTTGGGGATGCAATTTTGAGCTGCAACCCGTACATACGAATTGATCGATTATGCGGAAGTGTTAAATCTGAGGTACACAAGAGCCGTCGCATAACTTCAGACCTTGCGAGTGATGGGCACCGTATGAGACAGCCGGGAAGAACATTTTTTTATCTTGGTAAATAAGTTTTCCCGAAGAAGCACTCTTGAGGTTTAATTAGTGCTTCTGAAAGTGTTGGAATCAATCTGCTTGTTAAGTCTCGTGCGGAAACCACCTGATTGGATATTTAAAAATAAGATATTTTCCTAAAAATGTTTCAACATAGTATCCTAACATAACCAAGCATACATTTTGGCCGTAAGCACCTACCTAATTACTCATTTTCCCGTTTAAATTAGTCTAATATAGTATACGATAGTTTGCAACCATTTTTTGGAGTTTAACATTTCATAAATATAATTAATATTTTTTCTACTCCACAAGCGCGTACTCAGTAACCAATAGTCCTATTCACTTTAGATACATTTGTAAATAGCAATAATTGCTAGTACATATTTTTTTATTCGTCCTTACCGTAGAAGTTGTCGTAAACTGTAGCCTCTGAGAAGAACTTTGTAGAATTACCAACGTTTTAAAAATAAAATTATATACATTTTGTAACTTTACAAAAACTATATTTATAGTACACCTATAAAAATATTTTTACCGAGTAGGAAATACTTTAAATCGCAAAGTCAAAGTTACAAACTATTACATTCTGTAATAAGAATTTCGCATAAAACAAGGCGTTACCAATATAACTAATGAGCCTGCTTTCCTATACATAGATACAAGTAATTTTGACGAATTAATTAAAAGCTTATATGTAAGGTAGGATTTGAAATATCATGACAACGATGTAATTATAGATGGTACCAGAAACATACATATGTAGCATAACATGTTACGTAACACTAGTCAGACAAGTACATATACACAAGTGGAATTCGAGCCAACAAACACTCATACCGTCAGCCGGCATGCAACCAACGACACTATACATGTATGCTTAGGAGCATTAACTTTATTTGTAATCAGTCTAACATTCTGGTAGATATTTAATGGTAATTTGAAGGAAAGGTCAGTCATTTAGAAAATAAGTGTCAGAGCCACTTAAATCATGCAAGTTCACATTAACTGCCATGGCTCTACTTGTGAGAAAAATTTGGTGGTAAGAGGTAGATTGGTTCTCGAGATATGGCATAAAAATTCTATTTTCTAATGTGGTGGTGGCGTTTTTAAAAACTATCTCTATAATTACGTATGATACACCTAATACATTTTATTATAAAAAATGTTTGTCGAAACTGATTAAATTGTTTTATCGGTGACATACTATTGTAATTTTTGTATGTGGTTACCATTTTCAAAGCACGTGTTTGATTTGTCCTATTGCAGCACTTCAAGTGTGCAAAGTTCGGCCACAATCGTTTGAATAATACCCGGAAAAATAAGGTCAAAAGAGGTTCTGTGTAACATATCTTCTCGTTGTAATAGACACTGCCAAAATACATGTTGAAATAGGTTACATGGATTCGTAGATATATCATGCTAAGTTAAAATATTTATATCACCGCCATTTTTAAAAGTAAATGTCTGAACCATTACTTTAGATGGCCTTCCATGGTACTACTTGTTTGCCATATTTTATAGTAATCGGTCGATCGTTTCTCGAGCTATGACACGAAAACTTTATTTATTAATGTAGCACTATCTTACAATATCACTGGCAAAAGAGACTCTGTGTGGACACATGTAGTGGCTGTAATAGATACTCCAAGGACACAAACTTAAGTTTAATTTGGGTACATGGTTTCGTAAGTACACGTTACTCATCTAAAATCTTTATTTGGTTACAATTTTGAAAATAAGTGCAGAACCCACTTAAATATTGTTATCTTACATGGTCTACTGTAACACTAGCCGCGTACGAAATTAGGTTAGAATAGATTGATTAGTTACCGTTATATGACACAAAACTTTTAATTATTCATGTGGCTCTATATTACAAAATTGCGGTCAAAAGAGACTCCGTGTATACACATTTAATGGTTGTAATATATATAATGACAGCAAAAAAATTAATTTAAAATTTGGGTGATTTCATAGATAGAGTATACTAAACTAAAAGTTTATGTGGGCACCATTTTGAAAGTAGGTGGTCGACCCATTTAAGACACATAGTTTTACATGAACTAAGGTAGTGCGACTTGTTTGCCGAATTTGGTCGGAATCGGTTTATTTTTTCCTGAGATATGACTTTGAAACTTTATTTTTTTATGGGGTAAATTCTTACAATATGGAGGACAAAAGATGCTATAAATGGGCAAATGTAATGCTTGTAATATAAGTTTGGTTGACATTAATCGAATGATAAGGCAGATATAGCAAATTAACCTAAGATATTTAATGACCGCCATTTTGAAAATATGTGTGTTAGCTTATTATGTGTATCGAAATTGTTTATATAGCCTACCACAGTATTTCTTAATGAAACATTTGGATGGAAACAGTTAGGTAGTTTTAAAGATATGACGTAAAATCTCCATTTATTCACGGAGTCCTATCTTTCAAAATAACGGGCCAACAACAATATACCTCTCTAAATCAAATGCTTACATGATGAAAACCAACCCATCACAATTTGTGTAAGTCGGTTAAATGGTACCGAGAGACTACTTAGTGCCCAAAATATTAAAACAGGCGCCATTTTGAAAATAAGGACCTGGTGTGGTTGACAATTGTTAAAGTCGGATATCCATTAAAAGTACTACATATGTACCGGGATTGTTATTATTTAGTTCACAGGTTAAAAGGTTTTTAGGAGGGAGGGTTAAATACTCACGTCCAAATACCAAGGCACACACACTAGAAAATTAGAAAATGTTCTCATAAACCTATCTTTCGTTCGGAAAGTGGGCTTTAAAGATGCCATTTCCAAAATAAGCAACCAGTACGGTCGTAAATGGTGCAAGTAGGATGTCCTACTAATTACAAAAAATATGCCGAGATTGGTGACAATCAGTGCAGTTTCAGACTTCTTCAAGGGTACACACACAAACTCACCAAAACACATACATACACACACAGATAACACGATATAACATCATATGTATAGCCATCCTTCAAAATAGATTTTTAAAATGGCATAATAAATCAACTGGTCACGGTTGATTATGTAAAAATTGTATTTCATTGAATGATGACCATTATTTAGCCAGTGGTCGTTCACAAATAATTATCAGAGAGGAAACGAATTTAATTCATACAGCGTATTATGCTTGTAAATTAAATTTTATTCCAATGTATTAATGAACAGCAGTTGTGCAAGATATGACAACACTACCATGCTCTCTAGCAGAAATGCGCAAAAACCTGTTGTTTGCAGTGCACAACTATATCTGTGCACAACAGCGATGGCTAATTCGTATATTTTGTAATTAATGTGAAATGCAAATGTTTTAAATTTTATGTGTTATATATCTGAATTATTGTTATAAACCTACCTTTCCAAAGGAAAGAGGGCTATAAAAAAGGGAATGTTTTCATACAAATGGCATGCTTTCTAGTAAAAATAATTTAAGATGTTAAAAAATGTTCTTGTAACGTTATTTCTACTGTGTGAAAATTCAATTCCTATTAGGTAGGAACGATATGCTCATGCGATAATGCGGTGACGTTTATCCCCCATAGCCCAGTACTTTTTGTAACCAATTCCACAGACTGTGGTAATATTCTGTGAGCCTGTAATTATGCAATGACAATAACTACCATCCTGACGCAAACATTCATTAAACAACATATCCTGCAATTGTAAAACATAATCTGTGCAACTGTGAGAACATGCAGCACGCTTACAGATTTTTATTCTAAAGTGCAGTCATTCTGTAAATCACTAACCTCGAGAAGCAATATAACTATATTCTTCTCCAAGCTAAAATATGCCCATTTTATACCATCAAAAACAAAACCCAAATTGTAAGACGCTTATGGCTGTAATATGTGGATGAGTCTAGTTGGGCTCAGCTAAAGATTTTTTGTCAATATAATTTGCAAGATAAATGTTTCACATTTATCTTAATTTTTTGTTACAGTTTTCTTTTTCGCCATTAAAACAAAATTGACTCCAAATTTATTCTCAGCAATGTAAGATGAAATAAAAATCTGAAGGAAAATTGTCTAATCAGACGAATTTTTTCACTGTGTTAAAATCAGCCCAAAAAGTATATAATATATTTGAATATATTGAAAGTGATATAAAACGGTAGAATGTTATAACTATTTAATTCCTTTGCTTGTATATCTTAATACTACAAAATTTGCTGCCATGGTAGTTAATCCTCATGATTCTACACGGAGGATTACCCGCAACTCAGAATTGACCCTAAGTACAGTGTGGAGAATCCTCGCTGATAATCGTTTACATCGTATCATGTACAGCTACACCAAGAACTTGGGGGAAAACGACTTTCATAAGGGCAATGATTACTGCAACTGGTACCTGAGCAAGGACCGTATTTTCCATCGCAGTATTTTGTGGACTGATGAGGCTATATCCAATAGTAATGGTGACTTTAGCATACGTAATGCCCATTACTGGTCTGAGGTCAACCCACATTGCCTACGTCAAGTGGATAACCAGCATGTGTGGAGCCTTAATACTTGGTGTTGCCTTCACGGACATCGTGTCATGCGACCATATTTTTTGGAAGGGCCATGAATAGCGCAGCTTATGCAGACTTTCCAGAGAATATTTTGTATCAGCTGATCGAAGATGTCTTTTTTGCTCTGAGCTCAGCTTCGCCCCTTTTGTTGAAATAATCCGTTTAAGCGTCATAATTTCCTATTCATAATGTAATTACTGATAATGTTCGATTACAGAAAATTTACATTTTACTATTTGTTTAATGTTTTTGTGCTGAATTTTAATTACGTACTATCTGCTAGTTGTTAAATGTCGAGAACATATTTATTTTTTATCAATAAATTCTTGCCTTTTTCCAAGCAGGAAATAATACACAGTGCAAATTAGATACAAAAGTATTAAACAACTAGTTAATTGTTAATTTCCTATAACCAATACCTCTAAAACTGAAATTATGACCCGAAAACGAAGAATTTACGCGAAAGGGGTGAAGTGGAGTCTAAACACCGTGGTTTCAACAGGATGGCTGTCCTGCTCACTTTGTATGCAGAGCTCGGCTAGTTGCAGACAAGTTATTCCCCAGACGGTGGATTTGACGAACTGGTCCTGTAGCTTGGCCACCACGTTCTCAAGACTTGGCCCCAAATGACTCCTTTTTGGTGGGGGAAAGTTAAAGACATCGTCTACTACGTGCGTCCAACATCGAGGGAAGACATGAAAGACAGAATCAGAGCAGTATGTGGATCTCTCAGCAGTGATGAGGTCCGCCGAGCAACCGCGAACGTAAGAAGGAGAGCAGAGTCGTGTCTCATGCAGGGTGGTGGACATTTCGAACACTTATGAACAGTGCTGTGTGCGGATAGGTGTTCCCAGTTACTAGTTCACGGTGGTTCTCTCACATCATATCGGTATTTACAGTACACTTGAATTCCTTTTGTTTGTGCGTAAACTATGAGTGCTCGCCAGAAAATCAACATGTTTAATTGATATTCTTTCGATTGTACGTACGACAAACACGTTTTTGTTCTTTTCATTAGATTCTGCGTCAGCTACGCACGTCAAAAACCATAGGCATGCTTAGTTGTTTTTTATTTGTGTACGTAAACTATGCCAGTAGAGGCATTATGAGGACTATGGCACATCGGGACATGGGACAGGAGCATCGGAGCGGTTCGTGATGTGTCATTCCGGCCAGCGGCCAGCTTGGATCAAGGTGGCTTTGACCTTGACCTTTGAAGTTTATACCGGTGACCTTTGACCTTGACCCCGGCGACCTTTAACTTTGAACCCCAAAAAATAAAAATTAAATTCCAAAAAAAATATTAAAAATTATTTTAAAAACCATTTAAAAATCATTAAATAATATTAAAAATTATAAAAAAATTATTACTAAAAATGTGTTATTAAAAGATTGATAAAAAAATTACATTTTCGGATGTTCCCTTCACTACCACCTCCATTCACATATACTCATTATCTCGTGTGCGGCCATCTTGGTTTTAGTTTGTCATTTGTTTATACTGTTTTGGAGGACGCCATTTTGATTTATAGTTTGTCATTTGTTTATACAATGCTGGAAGACGCCATAGTGGATTTTTTCGTTTGTTATTTGTTTATACATTGCACCACGTCCAGCAGACGACTGACCCACTACACTCCCCCTTTCAATATATTTAATTGCTCCGCCAATGTTTATCATTGTCTCATTGTCATCCGGGACCTACCAATGATGGGGGTGAATCCGCTGGTCCAAGATTGAAGGCTGACGTCAAGATGCTTCCAAGGTCCGGTGCATTCCATTCCATTCCTCACGCGTCCGCAGTCAGTAGCCCGCAGAATCCAGCACTGAGGTTCGCTACACTTCGATGTTTCAACACCTCGAGATCCCACTCCCGGCTTTGATCGTTGGGCTTCCCCCTACACGACGAGCTTCGCCATCTCATACTGAGCTACCCAGGTTCTCGACGTCCACGACGACGGCGCTTTCACACCGGCCAGTTGGTCCACGGGATTGTATTGTAATATTTCCAGCCATCCCAGAGCCTGGAGATCCCCTATTCACCACATGGTGACGTGACGAGTTGGGTAGTAGTCGTCGCACCCAAGATGCCATAGTCTCGCCTTACTCGCAGAAGCCATCGCATTCGTTGGTCCCAAGGGACGGGTAGATCCCGGAGAGAGAGCAGCCACGATAACGATGTTCACTCCACGACAGTTCGGCTCGTGTGTCGAAGGTCGTCATTTCCCCCATCTTTCCTCACACAAGCACGCTCTAGTAGACTATACTGAAAACAAGAGCGGTAGTAGTAAGAAATTAAGCGTGGGTGAATAATTGGTCAGACTAAGGTGGTGTGGCGAGGNTAACCAATACCTCTAAAACTGAAATTATGACCCGAAAACGAAGAATTTACGCGAAAGGGGTGAAGTGGAGTCTAAAAACCGTGGCTTCAACATGATGGCTGTCCTGCTCACTTTGTATGCAGAGCTCGGCTAGTTGCAGACAAGTTATTCCCCAGACGGTGAATTTGACGAACTGGTCCTGTAGCTTGGCCACCACGTTCTCAAGACTTGGCCCCAAATGACTCCTTTTTGGTGGGGGAAAGTTAAAGACATCGTCTACCACGTGCGTCCAACATCGAGGAAAGACATGAAAGACAGAATCAGAACAGTATGTGGATCTCTCAGCAGTGATGAGGTCCGCCGAGCAACCGCGAACGTAAGAAGGAGAGCAGAGTCGTGTCTCATGCAGGGTGGTGGACATTTCGAACACTTATGAACAGTGCTGTGTGCGAATAGGTGTTCCCAGTTCCTAGTTCACGGTGGTTCTCTCACATCATATCGGTATTTACAGTACACTCGAATTCCTTTTGTTTGTGCGTAAACTATGAGTGCTCGCCAGAAAATCAGCATGTTTAATTGATATTCTTTCGATTGTACGTACGACAAACACGTTTTTATTCTTTTCATTAGATTCTGCGTCAACTACGCACGTCAAAAACCATAGGCATGCTTAGTTGTTTTTTATTTGTGTACGTAAACTATGCCAGTAGAGGCATTATGATGACTATGGCACATCGGGACATGGGACAGGAGCATCGGAGCGGTTCGTGATGTGTCATTCCGGCCAGCGGCCAGCTTGGATCAAGGTGGCTTTGACCGTGACCTTTGAAGTTTATACCGGTGACCTTTGACCTTGACCCCGGCGACCTTTAACTTTGAACCCCAAAAAATAAAAATTAAATTCCAAAAAAATATTAAAAATGATTTTAAAAACCATTTAAAAATCATTAAATAATATTAAAAATTATAAAAAAATTATTACTAAAAATGTGTTATTAAAAGATTTATAAAAACATTACATTTTCGGATGTTCCCTTTACTACCACCTCCATTCACATATACTCATTACTCGTGTGCGGCCATCTTGGTTTTAGTTTGTCATTTGTTTATACTGTTTTGGAGGACGCCATTTTGATTTATAGTTTGTCATTTGTTTATAAAATGCTGGAAGACGCCATAGTGGATTTTTTCGTTTGTTATTTGTTTATACATTACACCACGTCCAGCAGACGACTGACCCACTACACTCCCCCTTTCAATATATTTAATTGCTCCGCCAATGTTTCTCATTGTCTCATTGTCATCCGGGACCTACCAGTGATGGGGGTGAATCCGCTGGTCCAAGATTGAAGGCTGACGTCAAGATGCTTCCAAGGTCCGGGGCATTCCATTCCATTCCACACGCGTCCGCAGTCAGTAGCCCGCAGAATCCAGCACTGAGGTTCGCTACACTTCGATGTTTCAACACCTCGAGATCCCACTCCCGGCTTTGATCGTTGGGCTTCCCCCTACACGACGAGCTTTGCCATCTCATACTGAGCTACCCAGGTTCTCGACGTCCACGACGACGACGCTTTCACACCGGCCAGTTGGTCCACGGGATTGTATTGTAATATTTCCAGCCATCCCAGAGCCTGGAGATCCCCTATTCACCACATGGTGACGTGACGAGTTGGGTAGTAGTCGTCGCACCCAAGATGCCATAGTCTCGCCTTACTCGCAGAAGCCATCGCATTCGTTGGTCCCAAGGGACGGGTAGATCCCGGAGAGAGAGCAGCCACGATAACGATGTTCACTCCACGACAGTTCGGCTCGTGTGTCGAAGGTCGTCATTTCCCCCATCTTTCCTCACACAAGCACGCTCTAGTAGACTATACTGAAAACAAGAGCGGTAGTAGTAAGAAATTAAGCGTGGGTGAATAATTGGTCAGACTAAGGTGGTGTGGCGAGGTGTAACAGAATAATACTCAATTTAAATTGTAATTTAATTAGCATTAAAACGAAAATTGATTTTTATCAGTCTTAACTAATGAAGACCGATGCAGAAAAATTACATATCTAATAAATTATAAATGTAGGTAAACCGCTGATTAGTAATTTTTTTTTAATAGGAAGACATATTACAGGTTTTTGTATGTCTATGAAACAAATGTGAGTGCCAGCATCTCACTTTGCGGTTGAATTGTCAGAATGAGAGGGTACTGACAGCTCGCTTGGCAGTGAAATCGAGAAATTAAAGCTACCTATGTGTTTAAAATAGAATCCAATATGGAGAGCACCGACAGCATCACTAATACTTTTAAAAATAAACAAATATGGCTGCCGCCTGGTGTCTAAACAGGCAGGTCGTCTGGTGATGAAATCGGTAACTAATACACTAGCGCCAACTAGGTGTTGAAAATATAAACAAATGAGAAATGAAAAAACCAAGATGGTAAAATGAGTTTAGTTGAGGGGTGGTGGGGATGAGACCTGCTGACTAATTGGTCTTACGAAGGCGAGTAACTGGGTGTGTGGATAGGGCAATTAGCCAATGATAAACATTGACTTAGCAATTAAATATATTGGATGGCGGAGCCGGGGGTGCGGCAATTAGACAATGAGAAACATTGACGGAGCAATTAAATATATTGAAAGGGGGAGTGTAGTGGGTCAGTCGTCTGCTAGACGTGGTGTAATGTATAAACAAATGACAACGAAAAAATCCAAGATGGCGTCTTCCAGCATTGTATAAACAAATGACAAACTGTAAATCAAAATGTCTTCCTCCAGAACAGTATAAACAAATGACAAACTATAAATAAAAATGGCGTCCTCCAAAACAGTATAAACAAATGACAAACTAAAACCAAGATGGCCGCACACGATATAATGAGTATATGTGAGGGGTGGTAGTGGTGAGGGAGGACCTCCAGAAATGAAAGTTTTAATAATTTTTTAATAATAGCTTTTAATTATAATTTTTAATAATTCATTATTATTAATGTTTAATAATTTTTTAATGATTAAATTTAATAATTTTTTTATGTTTTTGTTTCTATTTTGGGTTTTAAGGTTAAGGTCACTGGGGTCAAGGTCAAAGGTCACCGGGATCAAGGTCAAATGTCAAGGGTGGACCACCTGGATCCAAGATGGCCGCCGGCCGGAATGACATAGCACGAACAGCTCCAGCGCTCCGGTCCCAGGTCCCGATGTACGTAAGTCCGTATAATCACTCAACTTATGCACATCAGCAAAAAAACTCTCTTTATTTATAAATGTTGCTTCCTTTTAGATTGTCTGCCCAACGATACCTTATACGACTCCCGTTCCCATTTGAACTCTCAACGCTCACCGCGTGTACCACTACTTCATGTATGTTTTTTGGAACAGAATTACTTTAGGCCATTCATGGTATAGTGAGCACTTTTGATTGCCCTTTCATTAGGAATAATAGTCAATAAATATATTTTATCTTAGTCTCTTTCCTGTGGAACATACACACTGTGTTTATTACTGACATGGCAATATTTATTTAAAAAGGTGCTTAAAGGATGAAAATGGCTGTAAGGAAAAAAGTATCTAGAGCCACAAAAGTGCTCGCTTTACCGTGAACAGCCTATACCAATCGATGCTTCATATAGGACATAGTTATCAAAGTTTATTTTCGCGAACTCCCGATGTCGTGTTGTTTCCGAGAAAAATGGGTGAGACGGGTGGTGTGAATCATGTGGTATAATGAAAATATACAATAACATATTTTTGTCCATTTAAATCCACCTGGAACATATCTATGTCTTGTAACATACTTAGGTGGCAACATATTTTCGTATAAACAAACAGTCTTATCAAATAGCGTATAATTTTGCAACGTCAAGTAAGACGAGGCACCATCCTTAAAATTACAGGTCTTATGTATCATCGTATTACTTAATTTCATATAAGTTGGCTAGATTCTGACATTCAGTGAGTAGAACTCGACGTAAATGAAACAAACAAAGTGCCATTTACGAAATCCTGTATCAGCTGATGCACGAACGAACAAAAGTTAATATTACATTGGTTATTCTGAGTGCACTGCCGAAGCACATCAGACAAGCAGAATATACGCGATAAGAAAGAGTTCCTAGATTAATTAATACATTTTATTTTACGTGGTCATAAAACAGCTGTTTTTAGTAGTAGAAAAAAAACTTCGTGCGAAAGTAGAAATGTATAGGTGTTCAAAATGAAAGGTACATTAAAACGATTCGTATCCAAACGAAAAGTAATTTCAAAACCTTTTTTCACGTCTTATCCCCAACTATCCAACCCGGCTATGTGTTTGATATTAATTTAAAAAGCATGCAGAAATATTGTACGATATTGTTGAATTATTTTTTCTATCAATTTGACGAAATATATTTCAAATTCATGTAGTCCCGAGTCAGTAATAGAAGAACCATCAACTTTAAAAATACGCTATCTATTGAGCAAAATTAACGGCTCTGACCTCGCCCTGAAATGTTGTGCGCGTTATCTATAGGATTTTTGTGAAGCATTACCAGCCAGAAAAGAATAGGAGTTGGTATGTGGTATATAATAAATTTACAAACAGATACCAATAGTTTTATTTTTCGCGAGCTTTGCATAATTTTTAGAGTAACATATATTTCGTTTATAGCGATTTTGAGTACTAGTAATTTCTATTCGGCAGGTAATCGTTCATCTACGTAAATTATACGCCATATTGTTCTCCGAAAACCCATTTACTTGTTTCCGAAGATATTTGGGACACGCGTGAATAGTTTTTAAGCAATTCTAACGTTATTCCAAGTCACATATTTCCAACTCGAATATATTAGCTATAAAGTCCAACGTGTAATAATAGTAACAACTACCGGTTCGCAAATGTTATCCCAAATTCACTGTCTCGGACAAATTAAAAAAAGAGTTAGCAAATATTACATTGTTTGCAAGATTTCATATTTTTACCTTTGTAACCTACTAATTTTTTTTAGACAGATGTCAGTCTAAAATATTTTAAAATTGGTTTAGCATTACATTTTTTGTAGTTACTAAATTTTAAATTAATTATTTATATTTTTGCCTTTTAATATAACAATTTACTGATTAATGATTTATGTACACATTACTATTAGTACAATCGCCGCTACGTATTTCTGAGTGGCAAGTTTGCCTAAAACGTCCCACGAACAGTAAATTGACAAGGGGATCAGCTGATAATAACAGCATGAAAATAATCAACATCGTTGCCATGTGGCCGATCAGCTGATGGCGGAAGGATACGTAGTCAGATGTAGTCAGATGTAAACAGTGGCACTACTTTCGCAGACCT
>NQII01007833.1:785-24173 GCA_002778355.1 Clitarchus hookeri | reverse complement strand
GGGGTGAAGTGTTTATTTATAAAACAGCGCCTACAATTTTTTTTTACCTGAAGAACAGCAGTAGATGCAAACACCGTATTTTTAATTTCACTATTGATTTTAACCATTTTACTATACCGTTTTATTGGCCTGATTTATTCTTTGATAATAGCAAACTACAGTATATTTCTTCCTTTTTTTAATGCCTGTCTCAATTTATGTAGGCGGGTGTTGAGGGTGGAGGGGAGGGTGAGGTGTTAAACTCGGAACTTCTCCCCAACCACTGTCTACGCCCCTGTCACTACTCAGACTCCACTCCATATTGAGCCTGTTTTAATGCGGGAACAACGTTTGGCAACATAACTAATGCCATGTGAGAAAGACGTAATAATGTATTACATACGTTTCCACAAGCTTTCACCTGTGTTTTCCAGGAATTATATTTTATCTCTTTCAGACCCACATTAATTCAGAGTCTCAGGTGTTGTAAATAAAACATGCTTGGTGCTTACTGTGCTTGAGCAAACATAGGCCTTGTTTTGTTATAAATAAAAAATAAAAAAACCCGAAGACTTTGTGTTTGGATATAGAATGTTCACGGGATAACGAATACTTTTGGAAACTCTTCTTAAAGATCTACTCGTATGCAAGTTATGTATTCTTCCCCCACGTGTAAAATTAACATTACCATGGGCCTGATCTGATCTGTTCACGCGTCTGTCAGGTGAACGTGAAAATATTAGAAAAAAAAATTGACAAATTTCCTCATTCTTTCATTTGCACACATTAAATTAACATAAAACAAACGAAATCGTTTTAGTATTCGCAGTTATTCATCTAACACCTTTAATTCAACGCTAAGGCCCGGGACTTCTTTACCTCCATCGTTACCAACTTTACCGGTCACAAGTCAGTCAGAGTGCCTGTTATAATACATGCAGGTAGGAGCAGTGAAATTTTCCAAAGGTTAATTTCGAAAGTGCTCAGTTAACCGTGAACAGCCAATAGTTATATGAAACATTCATAATGTAGATCAATATAACGGTTTACGAATGAGTTATGTACAGGGAAAATCGTTGGTCCCTGAGCCCGACCAAAATAAAAAACCCCTGACTGTTCCTTATGTACACAACTTTGTACGCAGGGTCTGGAAGGGTTATCCAGTTACACGTTACGTAAACTAGCGATCCGCGTATTTCCCATGAGGACCTTTATATATTCCCAGGAGCGCAGAAGCGAAAAGCGAAGCGGCGACTGGGAAACAGCGACCGCCGTGTCTCAGGAGTACATGCGTGCGGAGAGTTGGGCCTCTGCTGAGCTCCATCGCCCGGAGGCTGCGCGCACGCGAATGCACGCCGCCTCATGGGACGTATCGACCCGCGCACTGCCCGCCTGCATCCAGTCCTTAAGCCTCCACACGCCTGAATTATTTATCGCGCCAACGCTGCACCGCCTTTCCCGATGCATCCTCCGCAAATTATTGAACGCGCTGCTTTCAGAATTGCCTACTAAAATTTCGCCCTATATTTTGCAAAAAAAAAAAAAAAAAAAAAAAAAAAAAAAAAAAAAAAAAATGCACGAGGTTAGACTATTGATCCGAGGCGTTCGTTGTTCCGTTGTTGGACAGAGAAATTGAATAATGAAGATAAATTATTGTTATACGGCAAAACCTACGAACAGCAACTTCAGACAAAGACAAGAGTCTAGAAATTTATTTTCATCTAATCACACTTTTTTTTTTTTTGGAAAGGTGACTTATGAGGCCTGCAAAAAAAAAGTACATTCCCGAAAGTTCACTACCAAGGTCAGCTGTCGTATCCTGCAGATAAAGCAATTCATTAAAAATACCAAAACGAAACTTTATTGAAACTGACAAATTTACTTAACAAACGTTTAGTTATTTTTACTAACATCAGTATCCATTCTGCCAATATCTCTGAGTATTTTCATTGGCTAGTATTTTTTTCCTCCTGCAGCGTATTTGTGGCATGAAGATTTTCTTAACCAAACTGCTGCAAGCACTCATACTAAGAATGCTGTTTTTTATTCAGATAAAATCGTTCAGTTTGAATTGAATGCTGAACTATAGTATTTTGGTAAATTGATCGGTACACGTGGTGAAATGCATGCACTGTAATTGGTCTTGTGCAGATTGTTTATAATGCTTGTATATCTGCGTAATGTTGAATAAGACGTTATTGGCAGAAACTGAACTGAAGCTTATTTTCAATTCCCCGAGCATAAATTCACACATGTCTGAAAAGAGAACATTATGCAAATTTGACTTCTGGCAAGAAAACTAAGAATAATTAAAGTAATAGTATGTGCCATATTAATAAAATGTCTTCCCATGCACCTAAATGTACAAATTTAAAAGGTGGCCATTTTGGCAATTAGCATAAATTATGTTACAAAATATGTATGCTACCAAAGCTCTTCTTGTGTATAAAGTCTTATGGCCGCAGGTTAAACAGATGCTTAAATCTAAACGTGACGTCGTATTTTATTTGGGCGGCAATACATCCAGTAAGTTAAAGAGAGAGTTTTATTTTAAAAACCTCCAGCGATTGACTTTACTTTCCACAAAACATTACAGTGAAATAAGTGGATGAGATCATATGAATAATATCCCACCACAATAAATTGTATGGGCAGTAGTTTTGGAAATCAGCTTATCCTCTTTCACCGAAAACTAATATTAATGCTGTTATTGTTACAAAATTTGTACATTGTCTCTTGTAGTAATCATTATATAATTTCCCGGTATATAGTGCGAATACCTTATTGCTTTGAGTGACAATTTTTATTAAACTGTCGAAACCTTACCACTTTAAAGAAGTTTTCTCGGTAGCGAAATTTTTTAAGACTGTCATTTGGAAGTACTTGTGTAATATTCCAAAATTCCTGATATTTTAGGTTCCCTCTTTTACAAACTTTAAACTATCAAAAGAAGAGTTTCCAAAAAAATGTTAAAACTATATTCTAAAACGGCAAATGTAAAGGGGTAAAATTCTCTGTAGTTGATAAGTCAGTTATGCAGTAAGCGGAGTGGAGAGGTTTTGGCCGGCTCTTAAAAACGAGGTCTTGAGAGTTGATGAGCGTGAAGCGAGGTGGATGTGTAGCAGAGCTGTAACGCAGGAGTCGGGGAAGCGGGAGATCCCAGAGGAAACCCGTCGACCAGCTGCATCGTCCAGCACGGTTCCCACATGCGAGAATCCGGGAGTGACCCNGCATTTGTGCCAACCGGGGCCTCTGTTGTATAACACAAACGAAATTTTACTCAAATTGGCATAATGATCAGAGCTACATAAAATCGTCCATTCCTACCTTATAAAACACAGGTAAAAATAAAAAGTTTACAAATTTGTTGCTTTTCTGAGCATTTAACTCAAAACAGATTTGATAAGATTTCGCTGAATAACCTCTGAAATATACAATACAATTTTGTATATTCCACTATCATTATCTCCAAATATTGCCAATGAAAGGGTGACTATTATTTGAAATGACTACTTTTATTAGGTAATGAGAGAATATAAACTTTATTGAAAATTTGTATCGTGTTTTCATAGCTACAGCCGATGAACCTAAAAGGGTTGTAAGAACATCAGTTCTATAAAAATATAATAATTAGTAAATATATGGATAACTACGACCAATTGACGTACAAGTTTTGTGCCGCTTTTATTTTTAAAACACGCAGATTTTGTGTTAGTGTGCCATAAATAAGGAAGAATTCCACAGCTTTATTTGAACCTAACATTTTTGTTTCAATATTTCCTGAAATAAATTATACAAATTTATAAATACAATAACATCTCTTTCATAAAGTGCGAACAAGAGGAGTTTTTATTAATAAATTAAGCGCTTCTTTCAATACTGACAGAAAACCATGTTTGATTTTAATTGATGTAATGTCCCATAAGATACGTCACTTAAAAAAATTAAAGGACTGCTATTTTTACGACAGGTGACTAACATATTCATATTTCTCGAGTATTGAAAGGTATAGTATATACTAGTATAGCATATTTGCTGCATTTTGCAAGAAATGTTCTGAGATATCATGTATCAGCCTAATATTTCAGATCATCTGCCAAAAAAATGCTGATGAGAAACGCTTTTAATAAGTTAATTTAATTTCTTATTAGATAGTGCCAGCATACAACATTTGGTTCAAATAATATTTATGGTTCCTCACATGACACGTTACACTGGAAATTTCTAAGACCGTCAGTTTGAAAATAATACTTGTTTGATTTACAACCTATAAGAGCAAGAAAGTCCTTAGTGGGTATTCAAAATTCTCTGAGTATGGTTCAATTCCGTGGAAGTGACGAAAAACTCGAGANTCAAGAAAGTCCTTAGTGGGTATTCAAAATTCTCTGAGTATGGTTCAATTCCGTGGAAGTGACGAAAAACTCGAGAAGAAATATTTACATAATGCATTGATATATTATTCATACATACACTCACAAAGCATTTTTGTATGTGCGTATTAGTTTAGCGGCCTTTTTGAAACGAAAAAGTATGTTAGGTTATAACCAAATTACAAATATAGTTAAAATTGTACAGAAAATGCCACTACTGTCGATACAATAAATATGCTATTTACATTGCCTCCTTATTGAATTCAAATAACTCTAAAATTTAACTAAATAAAGAAATATACATCAGAATTTCGCACTTATTATGAACAATATGTCTTGTTTATATAATAAAACAACGGTTGATACTGGACACACTAATGTATACAGGAAATACATAAATTTAGTTTATAAGATAGTTTTTGATTGTTTCCTCAATGACGCTTTTGTTAAATGTGCTTGAGATAACTTGTAACATCTTACATACTAAATAAAGCAAATCGAAACTTGGATATAAAAATGGCACAGAAATCACTGAAATAGCCGTTATTTTCCCCCACAATCACTCTTACCGCTATTTTGTGTACAAACAATATGCGTGTCACTGATTTTGCATATAATGTTGTTATTAACAGTTTGCAAAATATGATACACTACAACGGAATACTGTGTTACAGAGTTATCAGCTATATAGCTTCAACATACATATATGTGTTGTAAAGTTTTGTGTTAATTGGCACATATATTTTATTGTATGCGAATTTTAGGGTTGCCATGTGTCTCGTATTGTATGGAATTTCCCGTATTCTGGGGCGAAAAGAATGATCCTCTATGGATAAAAGACGGGACGTCGTATAGCCCGGACCTCAGACTGCTTCGAAGATAAACTGCATATTAATAAATACAGTGTCAGTAAGTTACCCTCTCCGCTATTACAGTTATGTTTTCCCGATGCTGTGACTCAATGGCCACATGCTTACAACTGACGCCAACGGCTGGCATTCGTCAACAAGTGCGCTCGTCGAAGCTGCCCTTGCCGAAATGTGTACAAGCAGTGTGTGTGTGTGTGTGTGTGTGTGTGTTGTCGTCTGTTTAAAAGCCGATTAATTATAAATTCAAATTACACTGAATCATGCCTATAGAAGCAACTGATATTTTGCTGAGGTTATTTTCATAGAAAATATTGACTCTTTATAATACTGACTTTCGTACATTACAATATTGTCGCTACTAGGTCACCTGAGTTATACAGTGTGGTGGCCAGTAGCTTATATAGTTAAATTATTTGGGTGCAGACTAAGGGCACCTTTGGGTATTGCGTTAGGGGTAAACAAATACTCGTATTCTCCGTTATTTAACACACCAGTATTTTATTGATCTGAAGGTCACATAGGTATTTACACACACTGGCGAGACTGATCCCCCCCCCTGCAAATCGTAGACCTGATGGGCTGGTGGGCTGAATACTATGCGTCGGGGAAGGTTGTTGAAGGGAGACGTTTCTCTACTTATCTGTGACTGCGGCTTTTGGTGAGTTGTCTGCGTTGGTAGTGAGGCCTGGTGAGTTGGGTGGCCCAATTTCAGGCCCCATGGACGGGCTCTCGTTGACGTGCTGTACTAAGTCGGCTTCTTCCTGCGGCTTTGACTGACTCTCTCGGAAGTCCGGGATTGGTTTCCCTGGACTTCTACTTTCTCTGCGACCTCGGCTGATGTTCTTTGTTGGAGAGCGTGTCTCCTCGTCCTGCGTCTGGCTCGCGTTTCTGGCTTCCCCACCGTGGAAACTGCCACTACGATTTCGGAAATGAACTCATAAGTTCTCGGCATTTCTACTGGGTTTGTCTCGGGAATTTACATATGAAGTTTCGGCTGTTCCTGGGTTCTCTACTCAATGACGTCACTATTGGCTTACTGACTGACGTCACCATCCGGCGCACGACTACGTCTTCTCGGGGAATGGCGCCTCTCGGACTGGGGCTGCCACTCGTTTCCGGGAATTTACTCATATTCTCGGCACTGTTCTCGTCACACAACTGATTCTCCCGTGTCTGCTTCGCTTCCCATTATGGCTGCATCTATCTCGTCTCACGGCTGTACCGCCGAACAACTCCTGTCTCGACTGGCGATAATTGCTCCCGAACAACTGACCGCCAACAACTGATTGTACATTACTGCCTGGGCCGGGTCCGAAATCCGGCCCAGTGATACGACTGCCTCTCGCCCTAACTGCCTTCTTCGCCTCGCATCGCGGCTGAACAACTCATAGTGAACAACAGATTACGACTGAACCCGAACCTTGGCTCCTCCTGAATTCAACCCTTCTCTGGCTATATTCAATTTGGCTGTCAGCAGTTTCTCGCGAGAGAAAGCAGGAAATCCCCTGTGTACCTCGCACATTTTTTGTGTAGGATTTCGTGTCTCGTCAGCGCTTGCGCGCTCCAACTGCGGTGGAGGGAGGGTGGGGTAGGACGTTTTCGGGGATTCCTGGGCGCTGTGTCTGCATTAATTCTAGTCGGGGGCTCCCCTGTTTCCTTCGTAGAGGGCTTATATCAGCTATTTCTACGGACTTACCCTGTTTCTCTCAACTTCGGGACATCCCCGAGGGGGACTCCCCTGAAGTTTCGTTGTCACCTGCCTGCCCTGGCTGGCTGCCTGCCCAGGACAACTATAGCAGGGTGTGAAAACAGTGTAATGTCCATCACCTGTACCCATCACACGTCAATATATTATCAATGGTGTTTTGATAACAATATTTATTGACAATTTCATTGGGGCCAGATGTCATGTCACGAGTTGTCGGAGGTGTCCCTTATGGCAATCGTAATAAAGTTGTCACCCCTAGCGGGTTTACACACCTCTTCTAAGCAGTGTCTTCTTCTCTGTAAACTATTAGCTCGAAAAGCCACTAAGTGAGGATCTGCAGCCGACGCTGCACCAAATAATAGTATACTAGCTGGGAAACTTAAGCAAGTTTAGCTTTAATTACCTGTCAAGGAGCTGACGTCTTCTCTCTCCCCCTGAAACCTCACTTTACTGAAACTCCCACCGCACGTCCGCCACACTCTGGATTTACCTAGCTAGTCTCGCATTTTTTTTTTTCAAACCGAACAGATTATTGCAACTATTTCCTTACTCAGGAGTTCTTGAGAGTTTCATGTGCGGATCAGATTTTTCTTTACCTTTTCAACTTTCTACCAGTTCTGTGACCTCATTATGCCAGTCGCTAAATATTGTTCCGGTACCCACCGCTTGTACGGACATGAACATAGTGAACAGAAGTTTTTGGTCATATTGGTTCCATAACATTGAAAATTAAATTTTGACTGTGGTTCTTTGTAATTATCTCAGACTAGAAATAAAATTTACAAATTTGTATTGAATTCCCTTAATATTGTTATTAACGCTCTATAATATTTATGCTTACATTTTGAATTCAGCTACTTATTTACTGTTATTTTAGTAGATTAAGCCTACATTAAAAACTATGAAAATTACTAAAAGACCATATATTCGTATCCATCTCACTGCTGTCTAACTTTATTGCCAAAAATAAACTAAGGCTGATGTTAATGAACATGATGATCTATAAGACCAAACTAAGAGTTCTGTTAATGAACCTGACGATCTATGAGATCAAGCGGCAGCGACTTTTATGTGAGAAAAGTGGTACCACAATAGGGTGTTAGTTAAAATATGTATGGTTTGTTGTAGTATGTATTTGAGGTGTATAATGCAGTTTCAGGAAGTCACGACTGTACTCCATTCTGTGACTGTAATTTGCTGCTATTTATAACCAATATATTATTTTGGTCACAGGACATCAAGTTCTTTTCACAATTAGATATCCACTTATGTGTTCTATAACCTAACTCTTGTGTTAACCAGAAAGTTAGGCAATTCATCACAGCAGTATCCATACTGATGTCTCTTCTTTTAATTCACATAAACAGGACAGATGTGATATTTAACTGACAGTAATGACTTATAACGGACAGCCGTATAAACGTTTACAGTGAAGGAGTTAAATAGGGATTTAAATAATTTCTGCACTACCTTAGGCATTTCGTTTTTATTTATTATAAATGAGTATGTAATCTATTATGAACATGTCGAGTTAACTAAGGAACACTGGTACATGTATTGTGTATTTAAAAACTGGATTATTTCAGAAGCCTTTTGAAAAAGAAACGATATTTCAAAGCGATAAATATATGTATATAGATCACCGAAAAAAATTAAAGTAAATGCGTGAGAGATCGTACAAATTATGCACGCAGAGAATAAATGGAAAACGATAAGAAAAGTAATTGAGTAAATAATTAGATATTATGGAAAAATGAAGTACTGTAGTCGGCAAAAAAACTTACGGTAAAGAAATTCACACAAA
Organism: Clitarchus hookeri; assembly: GCA_002778355.1. Lineage (NCBI taxonomy): Eukaryota > Metazoa > Arthropoda > Insecta > Phasmatodea > Phasmatidae > Clitarchus > Clitarchus hookeri. Next base: position 15,443 of record NQII01007833.1, on the reverse strand, counting down.
ATAATCTGATCTTTTCTAATCGAATCTTGGGCTTTCGAGAAGTAAAATCAGTATTTGTAAACGGAAATCTCTAAAGATACGAAAGTAAATAATGCTTTACCTATAAGTACCAAAAAAGTTGCCAAAACCAAACCAAAAATCAGGAAGAGAATAAAGAAACTTTTATATAGCGATAAAGATAATATGAAAGATAAAAGAAATGGAGACACAGATCAAAACATTTTCGTGCAGACGGAGAGTTACATGCAGAGTTTCTTTAAACTGAAATGCTACCTTTAAAAAAAAAAAGAAAAAAAAAGGTAAAACTATACAAATTAAAAAGAAACACTAATAACGTACTTTACAAAAGTGGTAAGTTAGGCAACACAACCATAGGCATCAAAAAAGAAAGAAAAAAATGTTGTTAGCGGTACTCAGCCTGCTTCACCTTATAGATCAGACACTAACAGTAGTCGAAATGATGAAAGAATATTATATGGTTAAAAATGAGCAAGGTTGCCTACGGGAAAAGTTAAAAAATAAACTGAAAACTGAAAGAACTTGTCAACTTTTTGTCGTATTTCTCTACTGTTTTTTTACGCCTCACGTTTGGGCTGCACTTTAACGTACGTACTATACTGTAACGTTGTTGGGTGTTAAATGTTGTAACACTTTACGTTCCCCTCGAATGAAAATGCGAAATGTGTGTGTATTGTGAGAGATGTAGCTAATAACATTATACATTGGGTAGGTGTACGCACTAGGGCCCGGACTTGACAACACACTTGCATGTAAAAAAAATACTCTGAACAAGAAGACACTAAAGAAATATACCCTTGCCACAAGTTTCAAACTACAGACGAAACTACCGAAAAATAATAACACTACACATTTGGAGGAGCAAGGTTTACTGATAATGCGTATGAAACTGATACGGCGTATGTAAAGTGATTTCGCCTCTACGCGCAAAGTTATGAACTCGTGTGCAGTGTACCCGCCGTACCACTGGAACTGTGGGACTTTAAGTGGCGACTCTATGATTTTATTGGACGTGACACTTTAGCGAAGTCCAATGCACTTCTCTGTCGTATTTTCGCACGAATCCGGCTCGTGTATTTTGAGAAACAGCAGTCTGATACAGCCGTTTTTAACTATGTTGGAGGACGTCAAAGTAATGTTTACAATGTGCGTGATGTCTTGAAAGAACCATACAGGACTAGTCTGAAGCATGTTTTCTTTTCGCAGACATAAGTATATCGGCCGGACGTTAAAAAAAAAAAAAAAAAAAAAAAAAAAAAAAAAAAAAAAAAAAAANCAGGTAGGAGGGCTCCTTAACATGCCATAATCATTTATTAAAGCAACTCACACGGACTCCCACATAGCACACAACTATAAAGTACCGTGAGCGTTACTATACGTTTTTCAGTCGCGTATAGTTCCGTCACACGTCATGAGTCTTGTGTGTTGTCTACCTGTCAGGCCACTCACATTCTGTTTGGAATTTCCGCATGGATCTCTCGAAAACGGTTCAGATTAGTGTTCCGACAAGCCGAACTTTTATGTTCATTTAGACATTCTGAAACATATTTTGTCGTTAAAAATAGTTTACAGCTTATTAAAAAGTGCCAAACAAACATTAAGTAGCAGCCCTCATGTACTTAAAGAAGAGGGGATTATATTACCAACCGCCTTTTCAGAGGCGTAAGACCTCTTTTATACAAATCACTAACCACCGACTTGTTACATGGGGGGCGCTAAAAAAAGGCACATATATTTTCGTCTTATGTTTTCATAATATCATAATAAATAACCTGCCGGTGTTTGTATTGTAGGTGTTGTTCATCCACAACCTACGTGCTTCGCTAAATTATAGATGAAATAAAAAAGTCATACAAGAGAAAATATTTTAACAAACACACATACAGAGCAATGTCGACCTAAAATGACACTGAATGAGAGAGAAATCAGAGATTAAAAAAAAAAAACACATAATTTAAATGAACAGCATTGGGTTGATACACATAAAAAATAACGCCTAAAATATTAAACGTCTACAAATCTCACACGCCATCCAAGAAGTTCGAGCTTACTCTGCTACATGGTAAATAACATCATAATGGTAACTTTACGTTTTAAGTAAGACTTAATAAAATGTATTTTTGTTTGAAAGATAGTTAATTACAATTATTGGTTTTGTGATTAGTGGAAGTGTAGTTTTCTTACTATGTGAATACTGAGTTACCATATTTATTTTGAATGCCACAGTGAAAAAAAAAACGCATTAAAAACGTTTATTAGGAAAACTTCATAAAAAATTTTCTTTTCTTTGTCCTGCAATGTTTATGTGTTTTTAATGCCTGTGCGATGTAATTCTAATCAAGTTCAGTGTCACTATCATTCATGTCTTTGCAATAAATATATTTAAATACCTAGAATGTTTTATATTCTGTCGGCATCCATGTTAGTTCTTGAATTTAATACTTTGATGATACCAAGTCCAGGGAACATGGAGCTTTATTCCTCAGATCACTCAAATACTGGCTCATAATATTCGCAATGTGGGGGTTTAGCATTGTCTGCCAAGAGCAGAGGAGCCTTCCTATTGGCCAACAATTTCTACTGATAATTCCTACTGACCAACAATCCCCTCTTTTTACAAACTGCCGGTGTATTCAGTCAATTTCTGCGCAGTACGAGATGGCAATTGTGGTTACGCCAGGAGGAAAACAATTGTATTGGGCGATACTCAGTACTGTCCACCACACTTAACGGTAATATAATTACTATCCTAAACTCACGCCCTTGGCGGGGGTCGCAGAGCTAACAAGTTGTCGGTGCATTGTCCATGCCATCACTTCCCACGTCGGTCTGGCGATTTTCTGCTATAGTCCGTTCACGGTTACTTCCAACTTTTCTGAACCCCTGCTAAACTTCTACCTCCAGTATATTCCTCCGCCTCATGCAAACAAAGCTTATCCGAGTCTAGAAAATTCCACCAAAAGGACAACGCACTGCTTTCGTGGGCACTGAGTGCAATATTATTTTGCACAAGAACTATTTCCTACTACCCAACACACCTGTTTTCTCACTATTTTGGTCCGTATTTATTATAATGCAAATATTATAATTTATAAATAAAATATAAATAAAATTTAAATTTAACGAAAAATAAGATATACTTTGATTTTAACACAAGTACAAAACGCTTATTATACATAGCATAGTTATGAAACAACCACACACGTCATACCTGGTGTGATTTTTCAAAGGTTTNGCAAAACGCTTATTATACATAGCATAGTTATGAAACAACCACACACGTCATACCTGGTGTGATTTTTCAAAGGTTTGATTAAAAAAGTGTGAAGAATCCGCGAATAGACTATAGTCGTGCTCGTGTTTGTGACGCGTTACTTCCCAAGGCGCTTGCGCGAACCTCGCTGGGTGAAGCCGGTTGGAGGAAAACTTCTCGCTACTCTGCGTTCCGAAACTTGACGCCTCCGAGTCACAACCGCCCGAGAACATGATCAAGTTAGCGCGATCCTGTGCTGCTTCAGCTAGGAGTTAACCCCAGGGCGAGTTGAGCGAAGCACAGACACACGTCGAACACGACAAGAACAAGCGATAGTGCCTGGCGAGCAAGAACACATTTTACTTTTTAAATTACATTTAAAAAATATATTAAGACATTTTAAAAATTGGGATGAAATATGTTGATGTCCATGCAGTACTTCTATTAAAGCTTTTACGTCATTAAGATATTGTAAGAGTCTTAGAAGTTAAGTAAATCTACATCCTGTTCGCGGTAAATTGAACACTTCTGAAATTCCTGTTTAAGGTATAATTCCATCCCATTTTGTGTTCCGTAATCAAATGCAAAATTAGTATTGTTGAGGATCCTGTCACTTTATTCGTAAGTCAATCAAGTGTAAAAGTTATTTTGGNATCAAATGCAAAATTAGTATTGTTGAGGATCCTGTCACTTTATTCGTAAGTCAATCAAGTGTAAAAGTTATTTTGGGAGGAACGTAAATATATTACTAATATTAAATACCTACAATTAGCCTAAGTGCATTAAATAAACAGAAGATAAACTAATAATAATAAATTCATTGCCAACAAATATAGGGTATAAGCACCGGACTTTATACTCGACATCAATATGTGGAACTACTTTCACTGATTCACTGCCTGCTTTACCACGAGTATTTCAGCGGGTGCTCACGTTAAAATATATGGAGTTACGGGCAGTAACGTCTTTCCAAGGTTATATTCACGCTGGTCCACCCCACCCATAGGTAGGAATGGCGCAAGAGTGGAGGAAGAAACAGTCAAGAGCAAGGTCTGCTTACCTGGCGCCTTACGCTCCAGCCAGGCGGAAGAATTGATAGAACGATTCGACAGAGACAACATTACGGGAAACAGAGGGTCTGAATACATACTGTCCAACTGTCACGTAAAGCCACTTGTACTTTTGGAATCACGGCAAAAATAAGTGTGCAAAGGTACTCGTTGAATACGAGTACACCTGGAATGACAAAGGTAATAGCTGAATATAATGACAACCACACAGGAGCGCGCACACCGGGGGTTTCAAACAAATCCAGACTTCCCCCTCCCTCCTCCTTTTCCGGTGAGCCTGAAATATACCGCAGTTTGCAAATTATAGCTATTTTGCAATAAATTAGTTAATTATTTTCTGTCCTGTTAAATTAAGTATATAAACAACAACACAAGAGATTTATTTATCATTGTAGGGAATAAAAAAGTAGTAACACTAAGTTATATTAAGCATATGTTGCATTGTAAAGCCATTTGTTCAAAGAGTTTGTTCTATTCGGCAAATGGATTTACTTGTAACTTGTTTACTTCGGACCCTCCCAAAGTATTTCTGTGTGCGTCTCTGCAACGATGTAAAAAAACTAGACATAACAGTAAAAATATATTCCTCTAATTTTAGAGCAATGGATATTATAAACCCATTCGTTATGTCGACTGTAAACAATGCGGCTGAATTTAACTGTTGAATTGGAGATTTCGACTGACTTACAGGAAATTCTGCTTTCACGAGCACCCCGTCAGCTTACGAAANTCTGCTTTCACGAGCACCCCGTCAGCTTACGAAATAAATTTCCAATAAGCAGTACTCAAATTACTGAAAAGTATGATTCGATTTCTGAATTAAGTAACTGGTTCTCTCAGAAGTTTCCTTCTGTATAGCTGCTACCCAGTGGAAAAATAAACTGGTGTCGCCCGACAGAACAAATATTTTTTTAGGGCTCGTGACTGCAACGGCCTAGTAATGTAAACAAACCAGACCTCCAGATGACAACAGTTACAAACTAGGGCGCCTGATCCTGAAGCTCATGGAAAAAAACGTTAATATACGCTCCCAGAATCGAGTGCGGAACTTGGGAATTTGCTTACCAGCTCGAAAAATATTTTCTAAAATTTCTTTGTATCGCCGTACGTTTTAACTGCAGATAGAGGAAGTATTTTTCTGTGCACATTGTGACTCATATGGTTTATATATTTTCGTTTTCATTAGGTTGGCAATTTTTATCGTGTCTTAATGTGGCACGTNCATTGTGACTCATATGGTTTATATATTTTCGTTTTCATTAGGTTGGCAATTTTTATCGTGTCTTAATGTGGCACGTTTGTAAAGTAGAAATTAACCTGTAAAACATAAATGCAAACATTTTTTAAATAATGAAGTTTGCTTTAGAACCTTACGAGTATCTTCCTACCTATACTGCCACCTGTAATAAATACATTAGCACCGAAAGATTTTATGGCAACCTGAACTGACTAATGATGTCAGGAACAGAAATTTTAGCAAACTTCTAAAGAATATAAATTTTTAGTGAGTGAAGAGTGAAGTGATTTAGGCGACTCTTAACAGCGAGGTCTTGAGAGCCGATATGCGTGACTGAGGTGAGTANTTAGGCGACTCTTAACAGCGAGGTCTTGAGAGCCGATATGCGTGACTGAGGTGAGTATGAAGCAGCGCCGGAATGAAAGGGCGGGGGAAACGGGAGAAAACCAACGACCAGTGGCATCGCCCGGCAAGATACCCACATGCGAAATCCAGGAGAAGCCCGGCCAGGGATTGAACACGGTTCGCCTTGGTGGGAGGCGAGCAGGTTAACCGCTTACCCATCTTGGTCCCTTTTTTTTTAGTTTTGAATTTGTATGTGTTATAGTTGCTTCCGGTTCTGGGCAAGATAATTGAGAAGAGAAGTATGTAATGGCGATCTTCCTGGACATCGCGGGAACTTTCGATAATGCCTGGTGGCCGGAGGTAATGTGGCGTCTAAAACAGAAACAATGTCCTGCGAACATTTACAAAGTGCTGCTGGATTATTTTAAGGACAGACTAACATGGTACTCTGCGAAACATGTGCAAGTTAGTAAGATACTAACGAAAGGATGTCCCCAGGTGTCGGTCCTAGGACCGAAATTATGGAACATCCTATTTGATGGACTGCTGGAGTTTCCACCGCCTAAAGGATGCAACATATTTGGATATGCAGATGAAGGTATAATTTTGGTAGCCGGAAAAGCCAGAAGACAGCTAGAAGAAAAGGCTGAGATAATCATTGAACGAATCAAGGAATGGGCCACATCAGTGAAGCTGAGCTTCTTGGCAAACAAGATAAAGATCATGTTATTGAAAGGAAAACTGCAGAGACCACCAACTGTAATATACAACGGAGAGGCACTACAGTATGTACATTAATTTAAGTATCTTGGTGTGATTCTTGATGAAAATATGAGCTTCCTGGGCCACATACAATATGTGGCAAAGAAAGCGGTAGTTGTGTTCCACAAGTTGAAGGCGATTGAAAATACGGATTGGTTCTTGAACATTGTCACATTGCGCAAAATATACAAAGCAGTATTGGGAAGGCATAATAGCACATGTGACAGTAATATGACATAGTCGAGCTGAACTTGTATGGCACAACAGGAAGCTCATAATTGCTCAGAGGTAGACCCTGTTGGCAGTAATTAAGGCACATAAAAGAGTTGCCAAAGAGTCATTCTCAGTACTAGCAGGTGTCCTGCCTGTGGATCTACTAGTGCGTGAGAGAGGATTGGTGGCTGAAAGATCAAGACGCAGAAAGAATACAGGCAGGATATCTCGAGAATATGGCAAGAGAGATGGGATTCTTCAACAAAAGGAAGAATAACATATGAGTTGATGCCCAACGTTGCTGAAAGATTGAAGAAGAAATTCATAACCATGAATATTTACAGCACGCAACTATATACGGGGCATGGTAACTTCAAAGCCAAGCTGCGTAGTCTTGGTTTGGTCACTTCTTCAATATATGTGGAGTTAATGATGCATTGGAGAATATGTTGATGGAATTTATCAAGACTGATGGCATCAGAATATGGCTAGAAGGAGTGGCAGAGCGAAGAGGACTCCAGCTTGAGCCAAGTATGGTGGTGGAATATGAAGATGTGTACAAACTATGGAATAGATTTTCCACACAAATTGGTAAAATATTAGAATAGTTAGACCAGTGGCTAATCGAAATATCCGAAGACCCATGAGGTAATACTCGGGTAAAGGCTTTCAGTTGAAGTTATGGTATTACCGATTGGAGAAGAGGGCAGGTTTTATATGAGAAAACCGGCTGAAAGTCGTGTACGAACAACATGATTAGAAGGTACCAAGAACAGAAGAGAAGTGCCGTGCACTGTCTTACTCATCAGAGTACAGTTGCAGTACGGGAGGGCGGAGGGTGTGTAGGACTTTGGGCCCTAAAACCTGTATATGCGTTATAGTGGTTGAGGTACCCGAAGTTGTGCCTAAGTGATGAAATCGGTATCTCAGGAAGTCTACACTAAAGAATGGTAAAAACTTTATTTCTAAAGTCATCTAAGAAGTCAGTTAGTTGCAATAGATCATCTAATGGGCCAATCACGGTATACTATCCTTGATTGCTTTCCTGTAACAAGCTGTATACGTAATTTTATATTGAATGTTTTTTTAGGTCATTATCAGAAACTGTAATGCTTTTCTGATAGGTTAACTTAGTTACCAATGGCAGCTNATTGAATGTTTTTTTAGGTCATTATCAGAAACTGTAATGCTTTTCTGATAGGTTAACTTAGTTACCAATGGCAGCTCGGTTCAGTCTGTTTTGTGGTTTGGCAGGTCTTTTGCTTCCGCTTACAAAATTTTGTGTTACCCAGATCGTAGCCATCGTATCTGTAAATACCTTCAGTGTCCTCAGTGATTTTTGTTACTCACCTTTGTCTTCTACTAGTAGTTGTTTATACTGGCTGTGGTTTGATACTGATAAACAGGCACTTTGCTATGACAGGTTTTGTTTTTAGTTACGAATGTGTTCTTCAACTTCGATTGGGCACTTATGGCCTTAGTTTCGCGCGTACCACACCACCACTCATCATCATTTGACTCTTATAGCNCAACTTCGATTGGGCACTTATGGCCTTAGTTTCGCGCGTACCACACCACCACTCATCATCATTTGACTCTTATAGCTCTCCTTTGTCAGTCTGTTCTATATGAGCCGCTTTGAAGTGACAAATGTTGGGTACATATGCTAGTTTATCTGGAGTATTTGTTGTCTTTTATCGAAGCTAAGGTTGTTTCTAGTTTTCCTGAGGACTTCTCAGATGGTTGGCCTTTACATTTCATCGTTCGTGCTATGTGGCCTAGAATACCCTAACCATATGGGTAAATAATATATGGTTTTATATTTGATATTTGTGTTAGGTTTTACAGCTTGCTTCACATCATTATAATATTTACATATATTTATATACAAACAATCAACTACAAAGAAGGAAACAAACACACACCTAATGGACGAGACCGATTTCAAATACTTGGTGCCAAAATAATAAATAAAAACACTCACATGAAGTTTGTACATTAGGGTTTTGCGGCAGCATGGTATTACAAATTTAAAGACTTTCTTGACTTAAATTTATTATACACATAATTTGTACATGGACAACAAGAAAACGGAATCGTAATGGGACGAGACGAAACAAAATGCAATGTATGAATATTCCTTTTTATATGCTAATTAAACGCACTTTAGCAACCATGGCCCTCTAGTAATTATATTTGTAAGCCCGCCAAAGTAGTCAAGATAAAAATCTTTTGCTTCCTATGCCATATCCAGTTAGTAATTTCGTACTTTAGTGAGTAGCAAATATTATGATACTTTTGAAATACCGTGACAGCCACTGGATGCTACAATAACTCGTGAATTTAAATAGTAGAAACTGTTTTCGTAGAATAATGCAACCAGAGGGCGTTTAAGTAACAGTTTGTCAAGATGTCAAACATTACAAATCAAAAATACCACGGAAAATATTTGTGGTCCTAACAAAATGTTTTGTTGAAAAAGAACATTACAAAATTTTTGTGGCGATAATGAAGTTATTTTGAAGTTATTAAAATAATTTGGTTAGTATTAGAATTTGAGCACTTTTATGAAACCCAACTCTTATGTATAAAAATTAATTTTGCTATCGCCACAAATATTTTTGGCAGACACTTGGCAAACACAGTATCATGCCTTCATAAAAAAGTTCTTTTAAGGTAGAAGGAGAGTACTTCCAATGGAGCACTGTACGTGATTGTACAATATGCAGAAGTCATTAAAAAGTAGTACACACTATTAAAATTATCAGAAAAGTACGACTTATGTTGCATATGAAAAAATAACGTATGTATTTTGTAATACTGTAATATATTTTCCCAGAATATACTGATCTAAATGTTTTTAAATGTCAATCTTTAAGTGCCGGTTTGTAATTAAATTTAAGTGTGTTTCCATTCTGGATACTTTAGAAAACACGCTTTGCGCACAGCTTTCTTCAGGCCAGACCATTAAAATAATTACTTTTGTTGTATTGTTAATAATTGATTTTATTCACCTCTATTTCAGCCACAAAAGTTGTAATTTTTATGATGTAGACGGACATGAATAAAATCTGCCATTAAAAACATTTAAAATTAACACAATTTTTTTCCCCATATAATCAGAGTCATTATTATGATGGTCCTGCTGATAAAGTCTTTCTTCCAAATGTGCTTTGTAACACAACCAGAATTGAAATATGCTTAAATTGTGGTTAGAATTATACCATTATGAATTTTTTTTAAAAATATTTAAATAAGTACTTTCTGATAATATATTTTGCAGTGTTACGAAATATAAGCATTCTTCTTTCATATGCAACATTAAAAGTACTTTTCTGACTACAGTCTATTACGGTTACTTCCAACTGTTCTGAAGCCCTGCTAAAGTCCTACTCCCAGAATATTCCTCCGCCTCATGGAAACAAAGCTTAGATAATTACACTAGAGGACTAACGCACCGCATTCGTGCGCATTCAGTGTAATAAAATTTTGCATAAAACTATTTCGTACTACGCATTACGAACACACCTATAAATCAAATATTGTAATTTATAGATAAAATATAAGTAAAAGTTCAATTTCACCAAAAATACATACTTTCGTGCCAACACAATTATAAAACACTATTGAAACATGAAGTATTTAAAAAGCCACCAAACACGTCATACTTGGGGCGTTTTTTCAAAGGTTTGATTGAAAAAGTGCGAAGAAACCGCGGATAAAATATATTTTAGTAGCGCGTGTGCTACTTTTAAATGAGTTCTGCATGTTGTACAGTGAGGTTCAGTGCTCCTTTGGAGTGCCTTCTATTTCTACCTCAAACAGTGTATGATGGATGAAAATAAAGCGCCACAGGAGGGAGCCCTGTAGAAACTCCCCTTGTGTGAGGAGAGCTGCCTATGAGACAAGAGCGCGGGAAAAGAGGAGTTGGCCTAGGAAGTGAGGCGGTTCGTGTTCTCGCACGTCATCGCGCAGAAGAAAGTGCGCCGGCTTGTTTTTAATCTTCTCTCTGGGAGAGACCCCGGCCGCCCTGGAGACCCATGTTTTCTTCCTCCACTGCTTCCCCTTCCGGCTGCAAGATAGCGTCCCCGGGGAGCGTGTTTATCTCCCCACCCTTCCAACCAAAGGCCCGGAGGCAGACCGCTGTCAAAACAGACCCCGCGGCGCTTTGCCACAACTTCTACATTCACAACAAATAACGCCAACAAGCTAAATAAATATACCAGCGAGAGGAAACTTAGAGCATAGCCCACTGCTTTTTCCAGGAGATTTTCAATATTCCCGCTAACAATCCGGACCTCTTACTTTTCTGTGGCCAGTACCATTTCATGTTTAATGCTTGTAATCGCTCGGTTATTGCACCCACATATGGGCATTTCAACTATTTCGCGTCCCATGGCCAGGTGCGCCAACAGAGTTAAAGAAATTTGGATGTAGCCAAATTCCAATCTGTCTACTTTACCTATCGCTAACGCTTTACCACAAATTTTATCTCAATTTTGCAGCTTATCAAGTTACACTTCTTAAACCTCATATTTTGCAAGGTAAAGTCGTCTCATTGAAATAAATATATAAAATACTGCAGTACTGTAGCAGTAATTAATCAATTTCTTTTGAAGTTTACGTTTTCTATTCCCATAACAGTTCCTAGATTTGGACAATTTCCAGGCTGCTAACACCGGGCCTGTGTAGACATTATCTACAGCGATCTAGTGACGATTGCGATTTCAGGTCACAAAGCCTGGGTGTGATATTTACAAACACTACTAATCACCCATCCACATAAACTGCGTTGGCCAGCGAGATTCCAGATAGTCTGATTACGAAGCGATATACCCTGCAATAACAGTTGCATTTGAAAGTATCTCTTCGATTGTTGATGACGTAGTGGCGTTTTATGTGGCAATGAATTTAAATTTGCTGCCTTACATATAGCATTTACTTTGCGATACATTTAACGGGCTCATGAAGTAATCAAAGGGACCGTACGTCTGGAGCGGTTTTCTGCGTTTGAGGGCGAGAAGCGCGGGAGCGATAAAGGCGAAACTGCCACGCGCATCAAGTGAGCCATCGGCGATACGCACATGGCTATAAATTGGCGTGCAGTGCTCTTGTCGTGCTGCGAGTACCTATGAGACTTTAAGCGTTGACTCTAACATTTTAAGAGCGGGAAGTTTGTAGCAAAGTTAAATGTTTGACCCTACACTAGTTCCGCAGGAATTCGCCTATAATATTTTAAGCTATAACGGTCTGAAAATGTCGTTATGGCCATGCGGAAGAGCTTCAAAATAGTGTTTGGAACAAGCGTGATGTGTTGAAAGTTGTGTTCTGCCCTAGTTTGGAGTGTTATTTACTTCCTTGTGCAAACGGATTGTGCACACGTGAAATACGTTGCTTTAAAAACGTGTAATACAAATACACTTCAACCCAGTTCCCACGCCAAGTAAATAGACGGGTGCCTTAATCTATGACATGTTGCCAGCTTCGTCAATCACATGCCAGTATAAATTGAACTTGTCGCTTTTCTGTTAACACGTAACCATTTACGTGAAAATTTCGGTCTTGATTTCCGAAAGAACATATTCCCAGAATATCAAAGTTACTTATAATGTTATCTTGTTATATTATTGTATCTAGACCTGACAATTAGTTCTACACCTACTCAAGTTGTTCTCACCGCTTACTGATTCAAAGTCCCGTTCTTACACAATGACTGCAACTACATGTACTTCCGAATGCTAAATTAAACAGCCAATTATACTGTTTTGGATAGTCCGATTCACGAGAATGAGCCCCGCCACCAAGCTGGCGTCCGTTCTCACCCATCGCGTTCTCCTTCTTAAAAACGAGGTTTTAAGAGCCGATGAGGGTGAAATTAAGTGATAATGGAATGCAAGGGTGGGGGAACAAGGAAATAACTGAGATAACAAGCTGATCAGCGGCATCGTCCGTCACGATTCCCACTTTTCGATTCCAAGAGTGACCCGGTCGGGGATTGAACCCGGTTCGCCTTGGTGGGGGCGAGCAGTCTAACCGCTCAGCCACCACGGCCTCGCTTGGTCTCCGTTCAGCTCGCAATGGCTAACAACACAAGGGAAGCCGAAACAACCAATTGCGTGTGATTTTGTGTCCAAACAAAACTCTCTCTTTCGATTCCGCATTATAAGTTTATTCCATTTTTATGAGACTTAAAGTTTTATTTTGAAGTATAACTGTCTTACTATATGAAGTCACACACTCCTAGCATTGAGATTAGGGAAGTTAATTTTTAATTATACTAGTAAGGTGCCTCCGCCTCGAACTCACTGGAGACCTGACCAGCTCGCCCTCAACCAGGGGGGAGGGAGACAACCATATGGAATTTACTGAAACGCTTTTTCCGAGCCTTGAGCACGTAGTTGTGGCACCTAGCACTGCGTGGCGCTAGTGTTGAAGCTTAAACGTTCTCAGCGCCATCTCGATACAGCAGATGACATTTCGTGCTGCCTGTCCCGTGGAATCCCTCCCCACTCCGCAATGGGTGGTCAAACGAGTTTTTGTTGAACCAAGTTGCTTTCACGTAGACAGAGTGTATTCAAACACTTATCACTTCCTATATTGATTCTAGCAATAACGCCAATAAAAAGTTTATAACAAAAAATAAATTAGAAAATGTTTTACATTGAATGTATAATAGTTTCATATTTCTGTCATAAATCATTTGATTTTAAACATTATGTACGTCCTCATGTTTTATATCCCTCCAATACTGATACACGTCTTAAAGATTATGTCTGTAGCAGTTGTAATCTCCTGGTTCCTGCATTTATTTTCAAAATAAAACCTCTCATTCCTCTTAAAGTACGTTTTACGCCGATAATACCATACAATAAGCGCCATACATTTATTCACATCATACATCATTTAACATTGCTTGAAAATACGTTTTTTACGAATTTTCTTTCTTAATGTAATATTTTTTTAATAATTGTTTTATTTAAATGCGTAAGGCTGAAATGTTATTATAATATCTGGCAAACAAATCATCTTCTTTGATATATAACATATTCACGAGACGTATANCAAGGCTGAAATGTTATTATAATATCTGGCAAACAAATCATCTTCTTTGATATATAACATATTCACGAGACGTATATATACATACATGGCGAAGGAAGACAGTCGGAAAACTGTCTGCTTTAACCAAATGTTGGTCAAAGTAACGGACATCACCTTGTCAATATTTGTAGGACTATACACGAAATTTTGTTTTTTTGAAACTAATTATCAAAAAAGTAAAATAGAAGTTGCTGGTTTTTCGGGTCACGTCAGAAACATAGGCTTTAGATCTATGTATTCAGAATACGGCTTAACAAAGCATAATTGTTTTCGTCGTCTAAAATAAGTTATTGTTTTGCGACTAAACCGCCTCAAAAATTACTAATTTTGTTACATCGATATAGGACTTCTTTTTCCTCCTGGCTAAGAAGAAAAAAGTGATCTTATAAGATATGGCATCGTGTTCACCCAGTAACTTATACTCAGTAGCTTTAAAAGTTATTCATTGCAAATTTCATATTTCGAAAAATTTGTAGTAAAGTAATTTTTTCATTTGTAAACTAAGATGTCCGCCTTTCTCGAACATAAAATGACCCGCAGAGTTAATGACACATCACGTATTTAAAAAAATGTTAAATAATTGATATAGAAGTATACTCATGTATATAATTCAAGTGCCCCAATTACGTTGAAAAAAAGTTTGTTATCAATAGCGTATT